>OMKI01059731.1:26909-41621 GCA_900302315.1 Phycis blennoides | reverse complement strand
CTAGAAAATGTATGCATGTGTATCCATCTGAATGTTAATCTAAAAGGGAGTGTGTGTGTGTGTGTGTGTGTGTGTGTGTGTGTGTGTGTGTGTGTGTGTGTGTGTGTGTGTGTGTGTGTGTGTGTGTCTGTGTGTGTGCAAACACTGGAATGGTCTACAAGAATAAAAGCTGTGTGCAGTTGTTGGATTCTGATACGCTGCTGTGCTTGCTGTGTGCCGTAACCCTGATGAAGGTGAATTATAATGGCGTCTCTATTTAATCCCTTCTGATTAAACACCTTCTGCACCCCTAACACGGGTTGAAAGGAATGCTGATCTCAAATCATCCACCTGACCTTCAACTGGTACATCCATAGCCGCTTCTCGTTGGCAGAAGAAACATATATTTTTATAAAAAAAAATGTAATGTCACTGAATCCAAATTGTTCATCCAAATTGTTCACTGTGAATGCCTGCATATCGTGACAAATGGAATACATTATGATACGCTTCTTTGAATAGTTAATGTTTAGCCAGATCAAACTGCCGTTTATGTCGTTTATTGCATGGCAATGGTAATACACTTTAATTTGGCTGTATGGTTCCACTCTTTAATGGTGCTCCCTGCTGTAGGATAAAAAGCATGACATGCAGATGTCAGATACAGCATTCCAACATTTGACAACAGGGAGCACTATACTATCCCCCCATGAGGTACATCCCAAATCTCAACCCATTTTGTGGGTTACATACAAAACAGAGCAGAACCAAAGCTGGTGGAGGCTGGGATGAAATCCAGCTCAGCACACTTAACTTTGCAGAGAATGTGTGTGTGAGATGGAAATATATTCAATTGATCAGAATACGTGCTTTTGACTGAACCAATAACATATTATTTCAGGAATTTCAGGATGATTTTGTTAATAAAGACTGGATGTATTGCAATACCATGGGTACAATTGAGAATAATAATAATAATAATAATAATAATAATAATAATAATAATAATTTATAAATGAAAGGCTTTTCAGTTGAAGCAAAAACAATTCCAATCCAAAGAAACCAAATAAGCATTGGTAACGTCTAATGTGTGACACAGCATACCACTAACTAAATAAACTGAATATAAAGTAATATGCTAATAATATTATGTGTATGAGTGTATAAATATTACACTCCACTGTCTCTTTCAGAGTGCTGCATACCATTCCAACTGTGTTGTGGAATCCGAGAGAGAGAGAGAGAGAGAGAGAGAGAGAGAGAGAGAGAGAGAGTGAGGTGTTACAGTCTGAAGTTGGTGGCCATGGGAGAGGCTGCTGTTGATCTTCTAAGTCACATGTGTCAAACTCAAGGCCTGAATCCGACCCGCCATGTCATGTTTATGTGGCCCGCGAGAGCTTAAAAGGCATGTGCTGCTTCACAGCGTACCAAACAATGACCATGAACTACACCTCCCACAATGCATTTCAATTTTGTGATCCGCAAAATCCTGCCGCTAGATTGCAGTGGTTCCAGTGCTTCCATATATTTCTATAAATGTATTTATTCAGGAGTAGTTAAGTTTTACAGTTACAACCGGCCCTTTGAGGGCAACCATAATGCTGATGTGGCCCAGGGTGAAAATGAGTTTGAGTTTGTTCTGCATGCTGGAGTTGAGTAAGAAAAGCGTCCAGCAAAAGGAAAGGAAAGTGGAACAAGTTAGTGAGGTGCTGATGATCCTTCCAAAGACTCCCTTGTGTTGTGTGTCAACTCTCCACTCTCAGGACTTGATGGTCATGTCTAAACATGTGAGATGTGCAGCACCTGACCACCTGATGATTCATGTGTTTAAATGCCTTGGTTGCATTATGTAATAATTATGTCATAATGTTTTCTTTCATGGATCGAAGTTGTTCATCACTGCAAATCTAGTTTAATGGCACAGGGATAACACAGGATAGTGCAGTACATAATGTAAGTCAGTGCAGTAACACAGCTATAAGTGCAGTTTTTCCAGAACTGCAGAAATAGCACAATAACAACAATTAAACAAGAAGAGTATGCACTAGCAGAGTTTATCAGCGGAAAATATAAGTTAGTCGTTGTGAAGAGCTCACGGTGATGGCGTCACACGTGTGTTTCACTGATGAAGGAGTTTGTCTGACAAGACAAATAATCCCACCCACTGAAATCGATGTGGGCAGCTGTTAACAAGGGTATTTTCCCACTGGGGTATATGTTTGAAAATACTGCAACCCACACTATCAAATAACTCTGTATTTAGCAAAGGATTTGGTTTGAGCAACCCCCCAACCCCACACACGCACACACACACATGTAAATGCACACGCATACTTGGGTGGCAGTGAAGCACATGACCCTATTGATCCACAGGGAAGATCAAAGACTCAAAGACTCAACTTTTTTATTTTTATACATCAGTATCTTAATCCCTTTCGAGGTTTGAGATGAATAGAAAAGACAGTTCTCCTGAGGTAGAGTCAGTGTACTTAAGATGCTCATTCAAGAAGCAAGTAGAGACTGAATCTGTGGTAGGATTTCCACTTCATTTACCCAATATATAATAAACAGCTGTACAAACACTAAAAAAGCACACAAAAAAGAGTAAAAAACAGATAAAATGAACCAACAAATGAATTAAGCTTACAGCAGTACTCATTTGTTTTAGACCGCTTCTAACTATTGTCCATGAAAATGATTATGACATAGTTTCCAAGTGCACAGTGTACCATTGACAGCAATTTAAAAAGCAGTGGGTTCAGAATGCGTTGCATCTGGGATAGCTCAACAGCTAAATATTAACAATTTCACCTGCTCACATGCCGAGGCGTTGATTACCTTTGGCACTTAAGTTTCCCCCTAACATCCAATTCATTGCTCCGCGCCCCTCAGGTACCGCCATTACATCTAATATCTCCATGCCCCCCCCAGCCCCCCGCATGCCTAGTAAACTTCAGGCACTTTTTGTACCCTTCCATTTATGAGCAAGATCTTCAAACAACGGTGTGGGTGTGTGCTGCTGGTTCTCTTGCATGGTTCTGTGTATGAGCCATGTAGAGTGCAGTTAACGCATTATTTAGCTTGCCGTAGCTTGAGCGGCTAAATATCTTATTCTGCTTGTCGTGCAAGTCTGGGAACAAATGGCGGAATCCCGCATCAAGACAGAAAATCTTCTATGAGTGATAAAGAGCAAAGCTATATATAGATGATGTGTCCAGGCAAAGGAATAAAAAGAATGAAGACAAAAAGATGATATTTGCATGTTTCATAGGACAGATTTCACTCCACATGTTGGTGCTTAAGACTTAAACGAGGACATAATTAAGCAATCTATCTTCATTATCATTTGCTATATAATATATAAATAAAATACTGTATCTATATATGTATTATTGTAATATCATTACCTATCATTACCTATCTTACCATTTTATATTATTTGGCAGCAACATTATTGCATTATTATTATTATTATTGCCCCTCCCCAATGCACACGCACACGCACACGCACACACACACACACACACACACACACACACACACACACACACACACACACACACACACACACACACACACACACATTCACATTAAAGATTCTAACTGTTCCCAGGAAGTTGCACTACATCGATAGCAAACAGGTATTTGTGTACCTGCAACATTCATTTCCATGAAACAAGGCATGAAAATTCTACTGAATATTCAGCCTTCCACTACAAGCACGTGCTCAGCTGTGGATTGTTAGTTATTCAAATGAAAGTATAAAAAGGCAGAAGTGACAGCACATTGGAGAGACAGCATGGTGTCCTACACGCCTGCAGCATATGGTAGTATGAAGCACTCACACAATGGACTGATTGACTGGTGCACCATTGACATCCAGCTGTCAATCATGGCTGCCCCCCTCTTTTTCTCCCCACAAGAATACAAAAGGTGTGCATATAAATATGCATGAAGACACCATGTTTTGGTTCATTGTCTTTCCTGTGTTTGCGCTGCAATGCCGATCAACAATTTCATCCCCATCGTATCAGTTTATCAGCTGTATCTGCAGTTGAACTTTCAACATATTGCAACTGTAGCACAGCCGACCCTTATAATAGATTTCACATTTAAAGGAGTACTTTATGGCATATCTTCACCAAAATTAAATACCATACAAATACCATACAAACACCATAATTAATTAGGCAATGGATGTATTTTGTAAATAGAACAAGTTAGGATGTCTACTACTTTTACCTAAACTTAGGTTTAGGTAAAAGTAGTAGCCTATTTGTATTTAGAAACAGTAAGTTTAACCGGAGCTTCTTTACAGAAGTTCCTAATTTATAGAACAACACAATGTTGCAGTTAACGAAGTGCAGCTAATATGCCACATAGAGTGTCATGAATACTTTCTGAATTGTGTGTGTTGAAGTGTGTATTTTCTTTTGTTCAAAGAATAAAACACTAGTTAAGTTTGGATTCTTAAAGTACTTGTTTGGTCTTTAAGCTATTATTTGCTCACTTCAAAACAATCTGTCTTGTGCAAATTCAATTAAGTACTCTTTGAGCGGTCTCCAATTCTCTCTAGTAGTATTAGTACTACTAGAGAGCCACGTTCCCAGTAAATTAAGGAATGAATGTTACAAATACATAAATAGAGTATTCAAACTGGTCAAGTGGGATGATTGCTTTAAAGCAAGTCTTATCGCACTGTCTGCAACCTTAAAGCTGGACACACCTTGCGTGGCAATGATAGGGCCAATAGAAACGCAAGTTGTCCCTCTCTTTTATTGGTCAGGAATTCAAGGCTAAGGATTTTACCCTATTCACCTAGTGGTGGGCAACAGCCGGGGGAGGACGGGTTGATTAAAAACCGTTCCCCCTGAATTGTACCACCCGCCGCCAGCAGCCTCAGTGCCGTCTGTATCGTCCTCCTCCCCACCTCCCATACCGTGCGCCAAACGGCCAACATATGGACCACTCGCCGGCTTTCATTACACGCCATGAGGTGACCTGTTAACTCCAGATAACTCAGACAGACATGATCATTCTTGAGAAATTGCCGTGGAAACTGATCTCGCTTTGCATTTCAAAAGGCATGAGATAAGGTGGATTCTCTAATAACTGGAATAACTGGAAATGTAATTCCAAAATGAAAGCCTTCGGGTATAGGTTTTGAGTCAGCAGTGAACAAACAATTGACACGCAGGGCATTTATTGCTGTTAACATTTTTTTACAGGTTTTTAATTCACTTCCAGTTGGTTTTCATTCAGATTTTGCTCATACATAAAAACAAATGTGTCCTTTTAGTTTTTAAGATTGCTCAAATAAAAAATATTGCATTCCTAGAAATTGCTTAGTTGGTCAATGCAGTTAAATGTTACATTTACATTTACATTTAGGGCATTTGGCAGACGCTTTTATCCAAAGCGACTTACAAAGAGTACATTTGTCATTAAAAAGGTACAACATTTCATTGCAGCTAATACAGTAATGTTCCATGTTCATGTTGCATTGCTTTCTGTCAATACTGAGTACGGCACTGGTCGCAAGATTTTGATTCAGATATTCATAACTATACAACTCTGTTCTTGAAACTTTTTTTTTTTATACTATACCATAAACAGATTGTTATATTCTATTACATTGTCTTATCCCCAAATTGCTGATGTGTGATGTGTCTATATAAGTTATAAACATTTAAGATACTCAAATAGCAGCTTTAATAATAACTGTCAATGGCCAATGCCACAGAAATAATGATATCCAATGAAAGGCAAGACTGACACAGACAAATCACGTGTTAGTCAGCGATAGCCTAGTAGGCTATACACTATAATGTATACAATTACAAAGTGCCTATTTTAACATCACTGCAGACTGCAAAATAGTACCAGAGGACAAACAATAATTTTCTTGTAGAAAAAAGGATCTGCAACAAGAAAAGGAGATACCACTAAATCTAGCTGATGCAAACAGTCATAGTGCCTGGCTTCTGGAAACCTGTTCTACTAAAGGTAGACATGTTAGCTATTGGCACAAGAGAGGGAAGTCGTATACCATTTTCTCATTTCGGCCTATGGTGCGACCTCTTAATAATTGAAGCTCTCACATCCAAATGTTGCTTCTGTAACTGCTGAGCTTCCAATTTCAAGCCAGCGTAGCCAGCCACTCCTGTTAACATATTGATGCAGAGACCAACAGCAAAATTGGAAATAACTTGTTGAAAGGTGATCCCAAGTGCAGGTAATGTTGCAGGTGCAGCATTAAAAACAATGCTACAACACACACTACTGTTGAGTGGAGAAGGCTGAGAGTGGGATAATGACGGTAGCGACCCACTTGATAGATAAAAAAGACATTCACCCTAGCCCACCCAGGCATGTATGTGGCATCAAAATGTGCTTTGGTAAGATGGTTTATTTAAAATGTTTAAAAATGTTATTTAAAATCACAAAGTAGTTACTCTGACCAAAATGTTCCTTGAACTGTTAAGGAAATGCCCAGCATGTCAGAGGCTGAGCCTGACCACAACCAGGAAACATGATATTAAATTATTACAAATGTGAGAAAACACCATTCCTTAGTGTTGTGGTCAGTTGTGAAAACTAATGGTTAAAATAATCATTAACTTTGTTTCTTTAGCTATTTCACCACTTGCATGTTTGCTGTTGTGCATAGAGATTGTTTGTGAAGTTTTATCAGTTTGACATGCATAGCATAATTGACCGTACTTTGTCATTCAGTCAAACATGTCCACATCTGGGAGTCCCCCCCCCACCCCTGGCACAGCAACAGCTGGGGCTGCCAACTGCCATGTTCAAGGGCATCTGAACATTTTAAGCATTTTTGATGGCGATGGTCCTTGAAATATAAACTTTTTGGTCAAGAGCCCCTTTCATTAATACAATTTAACAGATTGACTTAACTTATAAGAAGTGTTCATCAAGGTTTTTTTTTTTCTCAAGCACGATTGAGGCACACAAAAGGCTGCCTGTTCAATTCATCCCAAAATGTCCCTTTCAGTGATTTGTCAATACTAGGTGTGTCAGCCCTGTACCATATTCCAACCACACACTTCCAAACCCAAATCTCTGCACATGGTCCATCCAGTAAATAGACCAATGTCTTGCAAAAAATTACATTAAGACAATGACTTATGGCAGCCTATTCATGGTTTGCGGCAATCAATTGCTTTGAGGGTTACAATGATAGCCCTTGAGACTTTCAGAGATGACTGCCAGGCACACCTCTCTGGTAAAACCTCAAAATCAGAAAGAGGAAAAAAGTGTATATAAGAAAAACAGCTGCTGTTGTCACACATAGATGCTCGAGAGGCTGCCTATGGCTCTCTCTCTCATGAAGGATGTCAAGGCTGGGAAATGACCTCCACTCACTTTGATTTATGAGCATTCACTGCAAAGATCTACGCTCAGAACATTGGCTAATAGCCCAGATCAAAAGGCTAATGCTGTTACCTGCCTATAGAAGACAGACAGATGCTAAAATGGCTGTCAGGATTAACTGCAAAAGATGGATCATTTGGCCCTTTAGTAAGCCATTTGGTCTGAGCTTTGAATATTTGTCAATGTTGAATAGACCCTGGACTGTGCACACAGCCTGGCAATGGCTGTTGTGGGCATTCACAGAGTATGATTCATCTTGAAATTGGGTTTTACCAGCTATCTAATCTTGATCGATGTGACAACTTTGGGGAATCCCATGGAATGGGAAATTTGTGCCAGTTTTTTTTGCATGGGGAATGTTATTTTTTTTTATATTTTGTGCTGCAAATTAGTTATAAAACCAGATTATTTCATGCAAATTTTAACCTCTTTAAATATCCTTAATGCATACTTCAGCATGCAAAGACTGCTTGTCATGCTATTCTGTCAGCACAAATATGAACACTCCAGGCCAAACTACAAGTAAGCTTTTTTCTTTTTTTCTAGAAACATCTGGCTCAAATTACTTTATTTTTAAAATGTCAAAGCAGAACAACATATACAATGGGCTCCATAATATTAGCTTGTATTGAAATATGGACCAAACCCCCCCATTATGAGTACAAACTCTCCCCTACAACACGTTAACATTTCAGCCTCACCCCCTAGCAAACCCCCACCCCGTTAGGTCATTAACCTGCCAATCACAGTTAAGGAGTGGTTGGGGATCCAATCAATCACACTGATTGGGAGTGTCAGGAAGTAGCTCCTATAAGCAGGGAGTGTTTGCACCTGTTGCTAGTGTCATTAAATGACGTGGCATGTTTTGCCTGCATGATAATTACGGTGAATTCCTTGCTTATCTGCCTTCTTAAGCTCACTGACTTGATGAGACTTAAGGTCCTTTTGCATCAAAAGCGATTGTTTGTTGCGATTCATTTTAATCAAACTAAGGTTGTGTTTTAGCTCTAGTTTGCAAATAAGGGACCTTTCATATTGAACGCGATTGTTGCAATTTTTTCCCATGAAGAAAAAAGCTGAATGAGACTATCTAACACGTTTTCTTTTTTGCAATAAAGCAACACTTTTTTTCCCAGCAAAGATGTTATATTATAGTTTCGTTTTGGATACTAACTTTCACTGAAAAGGGATAGCCTTGCAATAATACTGTAATTATTGAACAAGGAAACTACCTCAAAAACTAACATCTCCAAAACATGGATGTGTTAAACAATGCTGGTATAATTGTTAATGGTTCTTTTACATTGAACTCGATTATTCGTTGCAATGTTTTCAGAACAACAATAAAATAACAAGTCATTGAGATGAATGGGACAGTACACATACAACGCAATTTCCTTTTTGCGAATTAATTTTATTCGCACCAAGGTTGATCTTTTATGGCTCTAGTCAGCGAATAAATCCCTTTAAATCAAATCTGGATATCTTTTATGTCATAGTCAAGGGCGTCGTTAAGGGGGGGGAAACCATGAATGAATCTTGGGGCCCAGGGGTGGGAGATGCCCCTAAATGTTTAGGAAATAATTTGTTTGCATTTTTAAATGTTAGACAAAGTCTTGATGGGATGAAAGCTCAGTGGGTAGAGCTGGTGGACAGAGCGGGTCGTCCACAAACCGTAGGGTCGGCGGTTCGATCCCCGCGCTCCTCACTTCCAAACTGTCTGCATGTCGAAGTGTCCTTGAGCAAGACACTGAACCCCTACTTGCTCCCCGGGTGCTGAACATGGCAGCCCACTGCTCCTATGTACCATAGGATGGGTCAAATGCAGAGAATAAATTTCCCAGCTGTGGGATTAATAAAGTACAATAAAAAAAAGATAAAATGTATAACCATAATCAGATCAGGTATCTATCTCGACCCAACTATGTCTAACCATAATCAGATCAGGTATCTATCTCGACCCAACTATGTATAACCATAATCAGATCAGGTATCTCGACCCAACCACCCCATTTCTAGCCCCCCCCATACCCATAATGCACATGGTTTGGTCCATTCTCCACAAGAAGAAAAATGAAAATACAGCTGATCTGACAGTTGCATGTAGCAATCAGAAAACAAAAGGAAACAGGGAGATACAGCAAAATGGTGGAAAAAAGTTTTTTCCCAGAAAACAAAACTGACCAGACCCGGCACAATGACAATTTCTTCCACTGTTTTATGTGCTCTTTCGCATTGTTTCTTTGTTATGTTTGGTGTAAAGACTGCTTGAGACTGCTGCAGACATCAGGACCTGTGCTCTGAAATCCACTGGCATACAAGCAAACATACAGATATGCTGTTCTTCTGCCATCAATGCAGACAATTTAAGGCACTTGTAATGGTATGTGCAAAACAACACAAGGGTAAGGTTTGCATATTAGATAAAGGCTTTTTTTAGGTTACATAACTATTATGAGCCCAAACTACAAAGGTATTGTTCAGCCTACTTGTATAATTTTCACTCAACTGTGCATCTTTTATCGCACATAATCCCAATTGTAAGATCCAGCTGGCTATTGCGAAGCCCGCCTAACACTGCTTTATTGTAGATAGATGGAAAGAGCTTAAAGACAGGTATGTGTGTATGTGTGTGTGACTGAGAGAGAGAAAACAAACATAGCAGCTAAACCAGATCCTCGATCACGGCATCTCATTGGCCGGCCCTGCCGCCCCTCCTCCCGACCAGAGAGAGCTGTCTTCCATAGCTGTCAATAAAGCCTGATGTGCATTTAAGACACCATATCAATAATTAACCAGCCTCCCCCATTGACTCAGCAA
The DNA here is from genome assembly GCA_900302315.1 of Phycis blennoides. Lineage (NCBI taxonomy): Eukaryota > Metazoa > Chordata > Actinopteri > Gadiformes > Phycidae > Phycis > Phycis blennoides. The sequence continues at coordinate 31,427 of OMKI01059731.1, read as the reverse complement.
TTACCACCTAATTGATTTGAGATTGATTATCATCAGCACCATAATGGCAGTATCGGTCAGCGGCGAGTGCTGATAAAAATCCTTTCTGTAACATGTAATTATCTTGTTCCTCGTCACAGTGTGTATGGTATGTGTGGGTGCTTGTGCAGTTTGTAGGTGAGCGACGTTTCAGCGCCAAGATTTCCTGCACTGCTGAAACAGAAACTTCAGCCACCCACCAGTTTCAGACAACAGCAAAAACCTAAACGTCTCCCACCGACATTTCACGACTGCAGCATTACATCAATCTCATCATGATCCAAAGATCAACGGTCGCTGTCAAATATCTTGCCAATTCTCAAAAGTGCCGGTTCATTTCTCAGGGCCATACCAAAGTTCCATCCATCCAACTGTGAATCAAACATGTAACGTTGTTTTTGTTGGTGTTGCATGAGTGTATATCTCTGTGTATGTGTGTGTTCTTGGTGTGTGTGCCACACTGCATGCTCAAAGCAAATGGCCATCCTTCAAGAGGGCAGTGGCTGCATTGCTGATGATTCTACCAAAGCTTCAATCTCTGATGCTCCTTCCACGACTAACAAAATCACTGCTCCAATGTACAATTTAAGCACAAGGTTTTACTCAACACACAGTATACTAAATGTGTGAGGACATAACTTAATGTTGTGGTACAAAACCACTGCCTCTTCTGGGAGATACAGGGGCTCAATGTCCCTATAATGCTAGGCGTTGAGTGAAAAGATGAAGTCTCAGGCCGTGTTCTGGGTTGTCTTGATGTACCCACCACACGGTAGCCTTTCAGGGTTTAGCTCACTAGTGAAAATGTGACATTGTCAGCTAGAGTGTTCCCTTTCAAATGTCCCTTTTAATAGTAACCCATACAAGCACAAAAACCACATTAAGGTGCACCTTTAATTGGACTGTGGGGTCTAATCGAGTCTAATCAAGCGTGCAGTGCTACATGTATACTAAAATGGTGGATTGTGGTTGTGGTTGAAAGTGTATACATTTTTTTATAGATGAAGTATTTAACATTTACCCACATGCATTTTGGAGCATAAGGTTAAGCGCAAAGCAAATGCTGTTCCACTCTCTCTTTTGAAAGCGAGGGCACAGTTCATTAACTTGCTAAAATACCTCCTGGCGTAATCTGTTTCGTAAGCGGTCACAATTTCATGATTGGTTAATTATGAACACTGGACATTGAACATTGCACAATATTATGTACTAGTGTTTAAATGTGAAATCGACAGAGATTTTCAGAAAGAGGCATTTGACTAGGTTTGGAGTAACAACTAGTTATATGTGCGCTAATGTGTTTGGGTGGCATATACAGTATATGTATTGTACCCCTTGTGTCTCATGTGTAAAATAATCTTCCCAAAAATCGAAATATGGATGCATTAATTTTGACAAAGGCAAAAAAAAAAAGATTGGCTTTTTCAGCCAAGCATCATTTCATGAATTTCCTCCACGCTAGCCTCATATTTTGTGCGTAACCTTTTCTGGTTAACCTGTCCACTTACACTGATTTGATTTGGTCTGTTTGCCCCCATTCTTTTTCCTCCAACCCGCCCCTTTTGTCGCAGTCCTTCACTTATCCATTTTAGAGACGTCATTTGGGGCCGAATGTCAGATCTCTGAGGCGCGCCCTCTGGGGCGGCTGCCGTCCTTCTAAGGGGTCTCATGAACATCTACCAGGGCCATGAATACAGAAGCCCCTACAGGCAGGCAAGGAAGCCTGAGCTGTGTTTCAGTAGAAAGGAGGGCTGAACCAAAACGGCATTTACCTTCTGGACTTCAGCATGAGAATGGAGTTTCTTTCAAAAGATCAGGGGTCAAATATAAATACAACATATTGGATCATGGGCTTCTGATTGCCATCTACATATGATATGATAGCATTAATTGCATTCCCAAATCTGTCTGTGTCTGATGCCCGTTAAAGCTCCTTAATAAATATATGTATCTGAACAACAGAGAAATACACGCAAACATTTAATTTAAATGTTAATTGGATGTGATAAAACATCAAAAACAAAGCTTTATTATCCTTTTTTTCTTATATTTTACAGCCAATGGCGACTGATTTGGAATGCTTCACCAAAGGAGTGTAGTGCTCATTAAGCTGTGATATAAGGCCCAATCGTATAACGACTAAAGATCCTGTTGTGTCTGCTAAGCACTAACAAAACGATTGAGCTGTAAGCAGAAAGGCACGAGAGAGAGAGAGAGAGAGAGAGAGAGAGAGAGAGAGAGAGAGAGAGAGAGAGAGAGAGAGAGAGAGAGAGAGAGACTCTCAGCTTGTAGACAGCTTCCTGATTCAGCCTGGCTTGTGAGCAGGGGTAGCTGTCTTGCTCTATGTACCTCATCTATCACTGCCAATTTCTCCAAGACAACCCCCACCACCACACACCCAAACGTACACACACAGACCAAAGGAGAAAGGGAATTCAATCTTTCCTTGCCTCACGGTCATCTGCAGAAATGCATTGGTCCCGTTCCCCGCACCCCTCCCTCCCCTCCACACACCAGTACCTAAAACCTGCCAATAACGGTCCTCTGGGGCAGGGGAGAATCATGGCCAGTCTGCCTCTCCTCCTGTTCTCTGATTCAAATTTGTGCTACAGGTAGATCAGGGAGCCAGGGCTTGGAATGGTGGTGAGGCTGCCGTGGTGTGGAGGGAGCACTGGGGTTGCGTGGCACCTTGTGAAGCCATTTTGATGACAGTTTTCATGTGCCGAGCGCAGGGTCGCCGGGTGAAGTCACCGCCTGCCTGGCTACTGCGGAGCAGCTTCATCGCTTGGCCTTTGCTTGTCTGTTTCTGTTTTGAAGGACATAAAAAATTGTTACGTTTTTTTCTGTCCTTTTTTACTATATTGAAAAGGTTGTTATATTGTACTCTCACAAATCAGACTTTGGATCAATGATTTAAAGTAGCTGACGTAGTAGCTGAAGAAGCCGGCTCCATTGACTACCTGTTGTCCTGTGTGGGGTTACTAAAATGTGACCTGTGTTCATTATGTTCATCTGTGTTCCATGTGTTCCTAGTTTTCTGCCCCAGTTTGTCAGTTCCTCGTATGTTGTTTAGTCTTTGTCAGTGTTGAGCTCTGTCAGTGTTTTGCTACTGCTTGTGCCCAAGCAGTAGCAAAACAGAAAACTGTGACTACAAACTCAGCACTAGTAACTTTTAGGTGGCGTCTGTAAAAGTATAAAATCAATGCTGTTGACTGGCAGCTGTTGAAACAGTTGTTACAATACCCTACTGAAAGGTTCCTCCTCTGGCGTGGATGCCTGGCTCGTGGGTATAATATCTCCATAACGACAGAGGAAACAAGGCGTAACTCTGACGTTTCAGTGTCTGGCCGAGCAGCCGACCCCTGAAGGTATCACAGTAGGATGGCTGGACCCAAGATGAGCTTATATTGCAATAAAAGTATTGTCATCAATGTGTGTCCAGTTGGTTCACTTGACCATCAGACACAAACACATCCAGACAGCTTCAAATCCTCCATCTACAGTAATGTCTGTCAATACTAATGAAAGGATCACAGTAAAGCCATCTACAATAAGCCATTTCCATTTTGTAATGGATAGCAGGTAAACATGAGAAAGAAATATCTAACAATATCTAAACAATCTGAAGAAAATAAATAATCCCTATTACTGATTTACTGATCCATGCAATACATACTGTATTGCATGGATTAGATAGAATTAGTTCACATAGAATTAGGAAATAAATAGTATAAGAAATAGCATACGATATAGACTTAATGTCAAGACAACCATGTGGCCTGCTTTTAAAAACCAAAACCTGTATGCTTTGAGAATGATGTAATTTTCAAAAGATATTCATTTTCATTTGTTAATTGATAAATATGTTATGTATATATTTTATTACTATTTCAATAGTTTGGTTACCTGAGATGATGGGGCTTACACAGGCCCCCAATGGGGTTTTGAAGAAGCTCAACTGCAATGACTAAAGACATCCCAGGAGGGGATGGCGGCAGGTTTAACAAGGGTATCCTCCCATTTCTAGGGCAGGTACAAGCAAGGAGTAGAGCCTGCTGTCTGACCCCTGTCAAATTAACCTCATCCACTTTCAAGAAATCACACACAGAACTTTGCTGACATCCTGACTTCCTTCCTGCGCACCTATGTTCTCCTGCTTCATTCTCCCTTGTTCATTTGCATAATCTCTGTGACACACCAATTAATAAATTCACAGTGATTTGCATATCTATGCCTGAAATTTAGGACACACACACCACATGGTAGATACAGCCGTGTTCCAGCTAGCCAGTCTGCTGTGTGGAAGGTAAGGTGGGTTTCTTCCAGAAAGAGAGAGAAGCGTGCACACAGTACTCAGTGTGTGTGTGTGTGTGTGTGTGTGTGTGTGTGTGTGTGTGTGTGTGCGTGCGTGCGTGTGTGTGTGTGGAAGTCTCTCCCAAGTTACTCTCCCAGAAAGCCTTCCTCGAGAGCCCTTTGACGCCCAACCAAACAAAGCAGGGC
>OMKI01059727.1:834-19011 GCA_900302315.1 Phycis blennoides | reverse complement strand
GGCCGGGCCTGCAAGGGGGGTTCATACAAATCAATCTTCTGAATTATTGAATGCATTTTAACAAGGAAGTCAGTGCGACCGAGTTAGTTGTGTTAGTTAGTTGTGTTAGTTAGTTGTGTGTGTGTGTGTTTGCGTGCGTGGTTCCCTACCTGGGAGAAGTTCTTGGCCCTTAACTTCACTTCCTTCTCCACCAGAAGCTGCCGATGGCACGTCTCATCCTGCAGCCTCCTCTCTGCCTCCTCCCTCCTCCTTCTCTCCTCCTCCAGCAGCCGGCCACGCAGCAGACACTCCCGCTCCTCCAGGACAGAGGGAGCACGCACACTCCATTGAATTCCACACTGACACACACCCATCCTTCTGTCTTCATTCACTCGCCTGCTCTGTGACAAATTGCTCAAAATTGCTTTTGCCGCATTTTGACACCAGACTGCATTTTTAGGCTCTTGTATTTTTTATGACCTGGACATTTTTATATACTGGAGGTAGTGAATTATAAATTAATTAAGATTTAAAACATATATTTAATACAATCTAATGTCAAATTAGAACTGCATTTTATTATCGAAAATGCCCTTTGTCGATTGCTTGAATTCATGTTTTAACAGCTGAGATACTCACTCAATTTTGAGTTTGCAAGACCTGCCTGTTTTTTTGTGGTTCTGTACATTGCGGTTCTCTTCTAAGAGAGGTTTCGACCTCAAAGACAGTAGTGGAATGAATCCAAGTCCAAAACAAACCACATTAAACATGTATGGATCTGTTGGACAAGGGTGGGTGGGGGCGCTGGCTTCATTAAACTTGCATGCCGCATCCCCTCAAGCAAAGCCCAGTATTTTAAAATTCATAAGACTGCAAAGCATACATCTTGCTCCCGAGAATGGCTTTGCTGTGGCAACTATATGACAAAAAGGTTTACACACACAGGATAGGGTTTGTACTTTGAAGTGTCCCCTCCACGGTTCTTCCTGTGGGTGTGGTTGTTGTTGTGGATGAGGTAGGAGGGGGAAAGTGTTTGCTTATTTAGCCTCACACCCCAGATGTAACCTGACAGACAACATGCCTTTTTAATGACACCCCCCATATCCCCATGGTGGAGCTGGGTTAGGCTGCTTTGCCAATGTTTATAATCTTTTTTTTTATTTACTTCTTATATTACTAATTCTATATTGTGTACATGTATATTTTTTCTGTATTCGTTGTTTGTAGTCTTTCCTCTTATTTTATGTATTTTTTGATTTCTCTTACTGTCCTGTGCTTTCCGCTGTGGCACCTACATGTCCCATCTGGTATGAATGATAAAATAATATCTCTTATCTTACCCGCGACTCGATCAGCCTGGACTTCTCCAGCTGGGCTTCCTTCAACATCTTCTCCATTTCTTTGATCTGCATAGCATCAATTGCACTGGTGCTGGAAGACAAGATAACCAATCCAAAGATGGAATAAATAAATAAATACACTTCCCAAAGTGGAGCATAAGTGCAATACAGGATTAAGTGTTTTCGCTTTATCTGGATAAAAGGGGAAACTGTAACACTCTGGTATTTTCTCATTTCTACTGCCTGTTAATGCATGTTGTGAAAGAAATCACAGTCTGCAGCATCAACTCAGTTTCTGTAAAACATAGTGCCTTAATGTCCTTGGTCCCGGTCCTTGGTCCCGGACCTCGGTGTCCACTGGGCCCAATAGGACCAATGACGTCAACAGTGCAGCCTTCCAAGTGCAACATAACTGCTGTGTCCTGTCTCCTGAGTGTCTCCGCATCCTGCCCTCATTCTGTGGCTCATTACTAACAAAACTAAACCAGCAGGAACATCTAGGGGTGAGATGGGATCCAATCAATAAAGCAACTCTGAAATCCAGTTGTTAACTAAGAACCTATGCTTAGAGACATTTCAAAATCAATTGGGGAGTTCAATTTAATTGTTTTGCTAGTACAGGGTTTTGTAAATAAAGATATGATTTGTATGCATGATGTGTTTTCTGAATAGTTTTATGCAATTATCGTCAGTAACTAAATCTAGACTTCTACACATTTTGTTTAAGCCTCTAGAAAACAATATAATTACTGAGAGACTGAGCATAGCACCATGACAGATGGTCCCTAAACTAGCCCATTTCCGATCTATGGTGGGGGAATTAAATCCACAGGGGCTGTCTTACAAGAGCTCTTGACAAAAGCTGTGTGGGCATATGTCTCGCTGGCTGGCTGTCTGTGTGTCAATGTGTGATTATGTACACTTACGCGTGTGCCTGAAAATGTGTTTGCATGGATGCCTTTTCTAGTCCACATTTGTGCATGTTTTGTGTGTGGCTGTCTGTGGTCCACACCTGGACATGTTGTCTGGCGAGCAGGCCGAGTTGTTGCCGGTGGAGATGCTGGTGTCCATGCTGTCGGAGCTCTCCAGGCTCAGCGTATCGTACGGCCGCTCCCCCGCAGCGCCCCCTGGGGGCTGCTGGTGGTGGAGGACAGCGTGGTGCACCAGAGGGGGCAGGCAGCCCTCACCACCCCCAGAGGAGTAGGGGGAGGAGGACGCGGCAGCGGGAGCGCTGGCCAGGTGAGCCTGGGAGCCGTGGAGCGCCTCCCACTGGCACTGGGCCTCCAGCGCAGCCCTCTGCTTCAGCTCCAGCAGCCTCCTCCTCTGGTCCTCAATCACCTGCTGGCCTGCAGGACCAACAACTGTTAGGAGTGTGAAGGGATGGAGAGAGGGACTGGGGGCGCACCAAGTCCACTTTCACTTTGTCACTGCTGCTAAGAGCAGCAATCCCTCACTACTACATTATTACTGAGCAGTGGAGATATGGACCGTAATGAAATGATTAGCATTATCATAGTCATATATATTTTTGACCGGTAAAAATATCTGTATCTGCCAGACTTTGTTATAATCTTCTATGTGATCAGTAGATCACAGAGCAGGACCTCAGAGAGCAGTGTGGGTGCAGCCCCCAAAAGCAGCCCCCGCTCTCTGACATAGAAGAAGGGCATTCAGCAGAGGCTTTGGTCCAAAGCCACTTACAATCACTACCTTTGTGGGGTTCGACATGTGGACAGTTGGAGGTGGGGATCGAACCGCCGACCCTCCACTACCCATTGAGCTCTGCCGCCCCACATAGAAACACCCTCTACAGAGCCACCTTCTGCCAAGAGCAGCACCACCAACATGTTCCAAACCAAGGAAACACACAAGAAGCAGCCTTAGCAGCCAGACCTTATCAACTAAGCACCACACGTAGCTACGCTATGTGTTAGCATCAAGGGCCCCAAGCCACAGCATAATCACATCTTAAACAATGAGGCCTGTGAAGAGGAGCCTGTATCACACACACACAGACACGCACACACTCTCCATCATCAAACCTTTGCAATGCCGCAACTAAAATATTTGTACAAACTAAAAAACGTTGCGCTGTAGTGTGCCGAACATGCAATATTGATTCCCCACCAAAAACAGAATACTTGACGAGTGTTATTTCATTTTAAGGCTGAAGCAGACATAAAGGGAGCGCACGACACATCAGAGCCAAGACAGATGGGAGCAAAAGGCGGGAGAGAGATGGAGTGGGAAGATAGACAAGGAGGAGAGATGGCAAAAGGGATGAAAGAGATGCTGAATAAAAGAGAATAAAAGAGAATACCAATCCCAATGTAAAAAACTAAATAAACAACCAGCCTCCCCCAGTCCACTCTACCTGCTGGGACTTCTGCTACTGAGTAGAACCCAGGCATCGGGGACTCTGAGGACACAGATATGTGTCAAGATGGGAGGCACACCCACACAACCACACAGAGCTGGGGGGAGGAAGGGGAGGAAGCGGTAGATTCGGAAAGTGAATCTTGAGATTGGCAACACATGCCAATATCAACCCAACATGGCTCTGTGAAGTCTCTCTACCAATCTACAAACAAACAAACAAACATCAACAACTCTATGGGAGAGGTGTTTGTGATATGTGGTACAGGAGGAGGAGGAGGTGGTTGTGTGATGTGTGGTACAGAAGGAGGAGGAGGAGGTGTTGTATGGGATGATAGGATCCACCACAGCAGCACAGATGAAACGTCTTGCAGGACAATAGATGCGAGTCGCCATCCATGTTGGATAAAAAGACATCATTGTTTAATATTATTATTACTATTATTATTTATTACATTATCTCCAGGTAGGCCTTCATTTGACCCCTCAAACGAAAAACCGTTCTGTCAGCCGTTATGTCTAGGGCATAATGTCTACTAAACTTGGTAGGCCTAATAGGTTACATCTCATGACTGATAGTTCTGATGGTAACGGACAGGTCTATGTGACTTGATAAAAACAGACAGGCCTGCATCTCCAAATGCAAGACGCTGATGTCAGTCTAATGTCTGAATTAGCTATTTATTCAAAACCAAAAAATACCCAGCCATCTAAGAAATATTTCAGCATACGACCCACTAAAATAAAATAAATAAAATAGTATTTTTGAAATAAAAATAGCATATAAGCACACCAAACAATGCGCTATTATGGTTGTGATGCAGACTGAAGCTGGGCTGGGGGCGTCCTCACAGGTGGTAGTCTGTCTCTTGCACTCCTTGCACTCTCAGACTTTGCACAGATGGGTGCACACGGGTTGTGTGATATGTGGCATGGGAGGAGGAGGAGGAGGAGCTGTGATGTGAGGTACGGGAGGAGGAGAAGGAGGAGGAGGAGGTGGTTGTGTGATGTGTGGTACGAGAGGAGGAGGAGGAGGAGACGAGACATGTGAGGTACGGGAGGAGGAGGAGGTGGTGGTTGTGTGATGTGAGGTATGGGAGGAGGAGGAGGTGGTGGTTGTATGATGTGAGGTATGGGAGGAGGAGGAGGTGGTGGTTGTGTGAAGTGTGGTACGAGAGGAGGAGGAGGAGGAGGTGGTTGTGTGATGTGAGGTACAGGAGGAGGAGGAGGAGGTGGTTGTGTGATGTGAGGTACGGGGAGGAGGAGGAGGTGGTGGTTGTGTGATGTGAGGTACGGGAGGAGGAGGAGGTGGTGGTTGTGTGATGTGAGGTATGGGAGGAGGAGGAGGTGGTGGTTGTGTGATGTGAGGTACGGGAGGAGGAGGTGGTGGTTGTGTGATGTGAGGTATGGGAGGAGGAGGAGGTGGTGGCTGTGTGATGTGAGGTACGGGAGGAGGAGGAGGTGGTGGTTGTGTGATGTGAGGTATGGGAGGAGGAGGAGGTGGTTGTGTGATGTGAGGTACAGGAGGAGGAGGAGGTGGTGGGGGTGGGGTGGGAAGGAGGAGGAGGAGGTGGTTGTGTGGTACAGAAGGAGGAGGAGGTGGTTGTGTGGTACAGAAGGAGGAGGAGGTGGTTGTGTGATGTGTGGTACAGAGGGAGGAGGAGGTGGTTGTGTGATGTGTGGTACAGAAGGAGGAGGAGGAGGTGGTTGTGTGGTACAGAAGGAGGAGGAGGTGGTTGTGTGGTACAGAAGGAGGAGGAGGTGGTTGTGTGGTACAGAAGGAGGAGGAGGTGGTTGTGTGGTACAGAAGGAGGAGGAGGAGGTGGTTGTGTGGTACAAAAGGAGGAGGAGGTGGCTGTGTGGTACAGAAGGAGGAGGAGGTGGTTGTGTGATGTGAGGTATGGGAGGAGGAGGAGGTGGTGGTTGTGTGATGTGAGGTAGGGGAGGAGGAGGAGGAGGTGGGAGGTGGGAGGTGGGAGGTGGGGGAGGAGGAGGAGGTGGTGGTTGTGTGATGTGAGGTACGGGAGGAGGAGGTGGTGGTGGTGGGGGGGGTGGGGTGGGGGAGGAGGAGGAGGAGGAGGTGGTTGTGTGATGTGAGGTACAGGAGGAGGAGGAGGTGGTGGTTGTGTGATGTGAGGTACGGGAGGAGGAGGAGGTGGTGGTTGTGTGATGTGAGGTATGGGAGGAGGAGGAGGTGGTGGTTGTGTGATGTGAGGTACGGGAGGAGGAGGTGGTGGTTGTGTGATGTGAGGTATGGGAGGAGGAGGAGGTGGTGGTTGTGTGATGTGAGGTACGGGAGGAGGAGGAGGTGGTGGTTGTGTGATGTGAGGTACGGGAGGAGGAGGAGGTGGTGGTGGGATGGGGGGGGGGGGGGGAGGAGGAGGTGGGGGGGGGGGTGGGGGGAGGGATGGGACGGAGGAGGAGGTGGTGGTTGTGTGATGTGAGGTATGGGAGGAGGAGGAGGTGGTGGTTGTGTGATGTGAGGTACGGGAGGAGGAGGAGGTGGTGGTTGTGTGATGTGAGGTATGGGAGGAGGAGGAGGTGGTGGTTGTGTGATGTGTGGTACGAGAGGAGGAGGAGGAGGAGGTGGTTGTGTGATGTGAGGTACAGGAGGAGGAGGAGGTGGTGGTTGTGTGATGTGAGGTATGGGAGGAGGAGGAGGTGGTGGTTGTGTGATGTGAGGTACGAGAGGAGGAGAAGGAGATGGTTGCAGGTTGAGTGGTGGGGGATGAGGAGGAGAAGGAGATGGTTGCAGGTTGAGTGGTGGGGGATGAGGAGGAGAAGGAGAAGGTGGTTGTGTGATGTGAGCTATGGGACGAAGAGGAGATGGGACATGATGTCACCTTTCTGCTGCAAGGCCAACTGCCTCTTGTTCTCTATGTCCTGCAGAGTGGCTGCCAGGTTCCTGGGCAGACTGCCTGTGCTATTGGCCGCCAGTAGGGGACTCTGTTGGGACACAAGGAGTACCATGATGTACTAAACAACACACAACTATACATCAATGACAATATAAACACACCACAAATGTTACTAAGAACAAGTGGACATTTACATTTAGTAGTTTAGCAGATGCTTTTATCACAAGCCACTTCCAAGTGAGACTGAGAACAATCCAAGCAACCAATATTGGAGTAGCTACTAAACAGGTTCAACCAGCTAAAGACACTTGGAGAGAGTGCAGCGTAGCATATATACATAGTAATCAGACCTCCAAGGTTAGTCCTTCATCAAGCTCACCTTGGATGACGTGTTTCGTCCCAGCGTCGCGGTGCCGGGGTGGAGGGGAGACGGCGAGCCGGCTTTGCTCCGGTGAACGGACACCGCCATGTCAGTGTCCAGCTTGGAGCGAAACACCTGCACAAAGAAAGCCAAGAGAAACAAAGTCATGAACAGTGATGTGGACAACAACTGACCCCTGCAGCCGGGATCCACAGAGGCGGGCAGCAGTGTAAACCTTTGTGCCCGTCAATGTATGTCCTCACTTCACTTCAGCTCACTGCTCACAAGCAATGCTCACTTGTTTCTGCCAGACAGGCTCAGGTTACACTCTAACATTATGGAGAGCATCCTTACAGAGAAATACTCCTTCTTTACCTTTCACTCAACCCCTGTCTGTTTGTTATTGTGTCCAACCAAGTTAACAAAAAATAAAAACCAGTATAATTGATAAAAAAAAAAAGTACAAGATATTTCTTCTTAAAACAAAGCACTGCATCAAAACTGCGTAATACCAGTTTAAAATGCAAATCATTTGGCAGTTTAACCACAATGTACTAATGAGTGTTTAAAGGATCTGGCCGGTTTTCCAAGACCACCGGTCAATAACCGAGTGCCCATCTAAGTGTCTGTGAGCATGCGTGGCTCGTAAAAAGAGGATCGAAATGTGTGGGTTTGTTAGCCTGTGGGTACATTTGGAGAAAACTACCTAGCCAGGGCGGTTTGTTTACGCTAACAAACAAACAAAAGAAAGATACAGTTATGGGAGCAGATGGACACTAATTTGGAATAGAATGGATGTCAATGGCTCGCCAACTGTCCAATCTCAGACATGCATGACAGGGGGTGATCTGAACAAATATCATGGCTGATTTGCATATTGGCATAGACAATGTCAACAATGAACTGTGGTCATCATAAAACAGCCAACTCCTTTAAGCAGTACGTACACAAGGTGCAACTTCAAATCATAATAGTTGGCTATGCTTAGCACACACACCCACAGCCACAACCACACACACCCATGCACACACACTAGGGACTGTGTCCTTTCATATGCGGTTCCTTTCATCTCCTCTGGGTTCATTACAGAACCCATGTAAATACACTCGTTCATCCAAAAATCACATGCACACACAGGCGCACAAACGCATACACACACACTCAGGCTGATTTACTGGCAAGGTGCTGTAACCAATGTTCTGTTGGCAGAGGACGAGAGAGAGAGAGAGAGAGAGAGAGAGAGAGAGAGAGAGAGAGAGAGAAAGGGTGGGAGAGAGAGAAGCAGTATCTGGAAGACATAGGAGGAAGAGTCAGCCCCTGTACCTGTAGCTTGCGGCCTGAGAATGGTTTATCAGGGGCAGGACGCGCAGGACAGAGCTGACTGGCCTGGCCAGCCGCCATCACCTCCCGGTACCACTGCTCTAAGTCTACACTGGGCAGGTTGGGCCTACTAGCCTCGGACTGATAGTGAAAGAATAGGAGGATAGGTGCAGTGCAGCAGACAGGAACACAGTGGCAGGGAGGAGAGTAGAAACAGAGAACACAATAGAACAAATTAGATCAAACAGAGAGAGACAGGTCAGAAAAAAAAAGCAAAGGGTGGCCATCCTAGAGAAGCCCCCCAAAGCCCTTTGGGACCCTTTGTCAAACACACGTCATCAACATGTCCCACTACATAACAACCACACCACAGGTCACTAGTACTACATAACAACCACACCACAGGTCACTAGTACTTATGCCTAAGGAGGGGTAGAGGAGGAGGGGGTTACAATGGCCAATCAGAAACCCACCACACACACACGCACACACACACAGACCTCCATGGAGAGGCAGGGGGAGGAGCTATGCAGAGAGGAGAGGTGGGAGAAGGTGCGCTCCCCAGCGCTGGCCTGCAGGGGGTGATGGAGAGGAGAGGTGGGGGAGGACTCCACCTTGGGCATCCCATACATCTGGCTGAGCTGGCCCACCGTCACATACTCCTTTAAATGCCCCCGGGCGGAAGAAGGGGTGGAGGCATAAGCAAGGAAATGCAGCAGGAAGGTGGAGGAGAAGGAAGGAGACAAGATAAGAGAAAGAGAGGGTTTAAGACACAAACTTTGGAAAGTAATTCCAAATTCCCTGTTGGACACACAATGACGAATTTGGAATTGAACAACTGACAATTGACACATATATTGACAATTGACAATTGACAATAACAGAAAAAAGAATGTAGATCATTGAAATAAAACTGCAATATTGTTTGGGAAATATAGTATTATGGCTTCTTATTCTTTCAAGTGACACTGATGATTTCCTGTAAATAGTGGTGCTTTGTGTGTCAGTTAGCCATTCCAACACACACTCCATATGTTTATCCATTATTTACTATTTGCATATGAGGTGGTCTGCAAAAGGTCTTGGTAATGATCTAGTGGTCTTCCTGAAGGTCAAAGGTTAGGAACCACTGATGGCTTACAGCCTAGCATGCTGCCCTTGGTGGTTAGCAGTTAGCCAAATGCAACAACACACAACTGTTGTTGGCAACTCAATAAGCAAAAGCCACTACAGCACAGAGGGAATGGCTGGGAAGCACCAACACACACTTGGTGCACCAAGATATTGTACAGCCACGACAGCAGATGGCGCAAAACAACAGTGAGAAAAAGAAAGAAAAAGAAAAGCAGGTGAAAATGGGGATGACAGACAGAGGACATGGAGAACAAACAGAGACAGACAGACAGAGGACATGGAGAACAAACAGAGACAGACAGACAGAGGACATGGAGAACAAACAGAGACAGACAGACAGAGGACATGGAGAACAAAGAGACAGACAGACAGAGGACATGGAGAACAAAGAGACAGACAGACAGACAGACAGAGAGAATGATGGTACCTCACAGGGGACCGCTAATGTAGCATCTGTGGGAAACGAGTGGCCGTGCAAGGTGGTGCAGACGTTGTCATGGTAACCACCAACGCCATACATCTTATGGACGTCCAACAGCTTCAGATACTCCTGAGTGTGTGGAGTGTGACACGAGCCAAACAACACGAGAAGCAGTGAGGAGGATTGTGGCGTTGTATATATGAATATACATACACACATGTTCCAATCCAAGCCCAGACTTTACATTGCCTTTAATGTCTTTTGTGTTGGAGGAAGAAAGAAGAAGGGAGCAGCTTCTATTTCTCAGTGAAAATCGGTTTCAGAACCAGCTGTTAAGATGTTGTTGGAAGACCTTCATGTGATCAGAGAACCACGTGTGACCAGCAGCAAGCAGGGCCTCCGCACTGCAAATTGGAAGCTATTCTCCGTGGTTCACACACTCCTGGGCTCAAACTCAAATAAACTCAAACCCTGGGCTCAACAACAACAACTAAGAGCTATAGATAGGGTTCCACATTGATCTAATGAAATTTTTTTAAACATTCTTACATGCCTCCAAGACTGACTGAATAACTAAATAGTGATAGTAACTTAACTAAAAAACAATCCAACATAAATAAAGTAAAAGTAAAGTAAAAACAAGAAACCTTCTTAAAAATGTTATAATCCCTCCCATTTCCAGGCCTTATATTCCTTTAGATTCCCACTCAACTTCCCAGGTTTTCTAGCAGTTTAGGAAGCCTGCTAGTGTGGTCAACCAGCCTCTGCATGTTACCTACAGTAGGGCTGCTGGGGTGCAGCTGATAGGGAGGGTAGGGATGTATGCTGGGGAGGCCTGACAGTAGGAATTCTGGGAAAGGCAGACGTCCTCCTCCAAGTGGCTATTGATGCCATAAGGCGCTCCTTGGCTCTAACAGTCAAGGTCAGCATGTTCACTATTCAGGTTTGAAGGAGGATGGCAGTCAAGAGGTACTTAGTGAACAGCCCAGAGAGACTACTGGCTGCAGGACATTGTCCAACCACATTAAAACCTACCTGTGATACCAGTTATCAAGGTGTGCATCAAGCATTCCATCAAATCCGTTGTAAATCTCAAATAATGTCAGTTTCAACCAATCAATATTGATTTAATGGGTGGAATATATCTATTCCCCTGGATATGTAGAAAAGCAGGTGACCAATTACCGTACACCCACAAGGCCAAGTCAGTGACCATACACTCACAATGTTTCAGACATTCTGAGTGTACGTGAGTGTACGGTTAAAAACTACAGGCCATGCTCCAATTTTGACCCCCACCCATCCCTCAACTGCACCTTTATAAAGACCACCCTCTATAGCCACCTTTCCCTTTGCATTTCAAAAAGTGAATCAATTAGATTTCTGTTAAAGAGTGGGAGCACCAACCTTAGATATGGTTAGGATCACACGACGTACACTACACAATTAAAAATGAATCGGTTAAGCCTGAACATAATATGTTCAGGGGCTTAACCGATTAATTTTTTATATATTATGTATATATATGGATATTATCCATTATTGATGAGGTCATCGGCATTTGTGTGTGTCCCAAATGTGTGTATTTGGTAGTTTTGTTGTATAGAAAGACAAGCCATCATTCTCTCACCTCTTTCATGGTGCTGGAGGCTTTAGGGAAGTTCCTTCCTCCCGTCAGACTGTGGTACCTCTTCTCCAGGGCGGAAAGTCGCTCCTTCTCCTAAGAAAAAAAGAAATGCAGACAAAGAGTGAGACAAGCCGTCCAGATACTCCAATATGGAAATACAGAAAGAGTGCTCACTGCTGAGCAAACTCCAACGCTGCTGTTTCTAAAATGGATTTGCATATTAAGGCACTCCACGGGGGTAGCTCATAGCTTTGAACTGGGCAACCATATCACAGATTGGTTTTTTATATAGATATAAATAGATAGCCAATCAACGTTTCAACATAATGTTTTGATCATTTTTAGGTTATGTAACGCTAATTTCACTCACAATAAATGCCTTACAAGATCTGAGCTCATCAGAATCTGACCCACTTTACACTGTATTGTAACACTAAATATTAATATTATTATAATGCATGAAACTAATACCAGGACAGTAATCTCTATAAACAGATCTGCATGACGCAGAATCTGTAGGCAACAGGTATTGGAAATGTTCTGGTTTCCGTTTGTAGTCTGTTTGTAGTCCAATTGCCGGACAATGATTTAGCTTTTAATGAATACAGCAACCCCAAAATACTCACCTTTTGCAGCATCTGCAGGGTGAAGGTCCGGTCCTTGGCCATCTGCTCAGACTCCTGAGTGGCCTGGAGACCCAGCTGATGGGCCTGGCTCTCCAGGGCACACACCTTCTCCTGGGTGGGTGTGGGGGGTCCAGATAGGAGCACATGGTCACCAATTGTCCTGTGATCCTGACCCAATCCACATTGTTATCCATCTGTCCTAACCATATCTATCCTAACCCTATATATACCTTATTTATCTATCTATTCAAACCCTTTTAACATTGTTATCAATCTATACTTACCCTAGCCACATCTATCTATCTATCCTAACCCTGTCTATGTTGTTTCTGCTGGGCTGACAAGAAGTAATGAACAGAAGGTACATTTGAGATTGATTGTAAATGTCTGTGTATTAAACCTTTCATATTGGCATAATGGCTTTTGTTTATCAGGTACAGGGATTTTCTTAATTGCTTGATTTTTATATTCCTATAGTGACTGGTATTTGGTTGGACTTCGATCTTACGTAATTCAAACAGAAACGTAATTTTATATTATTATGGAATTACCAGTCAGGGAGTTCTTCTGTTTGTAATAATTTAACCTATATTAACAAGGTTAGTCTCATTGAGATTAATTTTGATGTATCCTTTATTTAACCATGATTATCCCATTGAGATCAAATATGTATTTTACAAGAGATATCTGACAAGAATAGCAACAACACAGAGTTTTAACATGAAATGAACACAGAATCACATACCTTTATGTAACATTAAAAACATTATATAAATCATTTGCAAATAGACAACCGGAATTTTAATTTTTTTTTAGAAGTTGTTGTTTTGACATCAGTTTGAGATCAGTGCGTAGACTGTTCCCTGGAGCAGGTACCTGCTGCCTGTTTGTAATGAATCTCAGAGCGCATGGTACATTCGATCCAGCATGTGAGCAGAGGTATTCATTCAATACATCCCCATAATCCAATAGGTTAAAAGGTAGACTTCCATTACACATACTGTACGATGAAAAGCAAGACCTGTTTCTACAGTACAATCTTTTTCAGTACAATCAGCTTTTTTGCAACTTATGGATATGTGCGGTCATCAAGACCCTAGGTATTTAAAAGTAGACTGTACAGAACTCCAGATTGTACAGAAGAGCAGCCATCAGCCCCTGGGTGTGGTGAGGCTGGGCCACACCACCTGTTGTCGTGTTGTCGCTGCACTGAAATGTGGACCGCAGGCAGGTGGAGCTCCTGTCAGGAGGCTTGCATGGAGCACTTGCTTGGGCATGTAGCCTGTGTTACCCTGGCCCGTATGGACCAGAGACTCTGCTGTGAAAGGGACGTGTTGCGTATAGTACTCCGTACTATATGCTCTCCGTACCCATCAACAGCAGGCATTTTAAACTTGCCTTACTTAATACTACTTTACGTTAATATCCACAGTCTGATAAAAGCAGTAATTCAGTTCTTTAGCTAGTAGGCCTGCCAGCTAGTTAGCAACCTAATGCTATCGCCAGTTTGCTAACTAACAGTAGTAGGCAGATAAATCATAATAAAACAATATAACGTTAGTGAAATTCCTAGTTTGAGCCACGCGTCTTTGAGGCTACAATCTGAGAATGAGACTAGAAGGCTTTAGTTTAAGGTAGCATGTTACGTGACAACAATTGATATACAACATGGCTACTTTTATCAATGGGTTTCGGTTAAAGCCCTACAGGCAGTTCATCCTTTGGGTCAGACCACACCAAGGTAGGAGGAACAGGATCCCTGTTCTCCAGTCCTCCATAGGACTACTTTCCCATTCCCCAGAATACCACAGCTTTCAATTTCTGCATGTACTAATATGAATAATAATATGAATAAAAATATAAACCGGCTTGACTAAAAAGTGAGAGATTCTTATGTCACAATATACAGATAAAGCTATGCAGGATTAGAATTTACATCATAGTCAACTGCTTTCTTTGTTTATTATTCCGCCTCTTGTCCCTCTGTCAAACTCAAGACAAGCCAGCATCAATACCCTAGTGTCTCAAAGAGCAGGAGATTCACCATGAATCCATTCAAGAGTCAGTGTCCAAAGTTAAAAGTTCAGGTAAAAATTCAATATCCAATATATATCGCAAGACGATACAGCTATCGGTTGAACTGCAGAACACACAGAGAGATGTGCTGCCATCTTTGACTTGAAACATCTCTTTCACAAGAAAGATACAATAAGAACCAATAAAAACCAAATAAGAACCAAATAAAATATTGTCCTGCATTTGTTTCATGTGCCATCAGGTTGCAACTGTCCCCGTAACAAGGCTCTATCCTACCCTCCTGCAGGCCACGCTACGGTGGTAACAAGGCTCTATCCTACCTTCCTGCGGGCCACGCTACGGTGGTAACAAGGCTCTATCCTACCTTCCTGCGGGCCACGCTACGGTGGTAACAAGGCTCTATCCTACCTTCCTGCGGGCCACGCTACGGTGGTAACAAGGCTCTATCCTACCTTCCTGCGGGCCACGCTACGGTGGAACTCGGCCCTCTCGTGCAGGAGCTGCTGACCCACCAGCTCCCTCTCCTCCTCCAGGCTGCTCTCCTTCTCCAGCTGCTGGAACTCCAGGTCCTCAAACTGCTTGCTGGCCGCCTCCAGTGCCTCCCCTTCCTGACCACGCAGGTAAACAAACACAAAGAAACAGAAGCACACACAAACACACACAAACAGGCATCAGTATCAGTATAGCTGAAAACTCAATACTAATGCATACATACAAAGTATATACAATATAAATAATGATTCAATTATTCATCCAGTGAGTACACTCGTACGTGTGTCACTGCATGATGTGTCCGACACAAGCAGACACAAAATTAGTTATATAGACTATATTGTAACATTTGAGAGACATAATTGTCTGAGAGACAACAGTGGCATTATAATTCTACGAATGGAAGAATTAAATATTTACATTTAGGGCATTTAGCAGTTGCTTTTGTCCAAAGCGACTTACAACAAGTACATTTCTCAGAAAAAGGTGAAACACTTAATTGATGTTAATACAGTAATAAAGTCACCAGAACAAGTTTCAAGCATTCCCCTTGCTAGGTTAACCATTGCTAGTAGACAACATCTCTGGCCTATGGTGCTAAGATAGATACAAAGAGCAGTTATAAAGTGCCAAGACGTACAACATACAAGTGCATGAAGGGAGGGTTTCTTTTTTGGGGGGGTGAGGTAGATGATGGATGATATGCAGGGTTCAGGTGAACTCTGAACAAGGGAGTCTTGAGTCTCTTATATAACATAATAATAAAATCAAGGAGCTGAGAACTCTACTCTGCCCGTATGGCAAGAGTAGTTTTGTATATTATTATTATATTATAGAGCATTGTATATTATAGCCTAAATTAGATTTTCTGCTTCCTAATTTCAAGAGCTAATTGAAAAGAGAGGCATAAATAAATAAATAAATAAATAAGGGGTAGACATCGGATACAATGTTTCATATATAGTTCCCAGAGTGTCCCACGTGTCCTGAATAGGGAGAAAAACGTGTTGAACATCAATATACACGACATCTAATTGTGTGAAACATTGTGCATTGTCCAGTCTTTAGAACAAAGACTAATCTGAAAGAAATCGGTCCTTCTTTAACGAGCCATTTTTTTTTGCAAGCGAATATAACCAAACTAAAATCCCTGCGGTGTGCTTCCGTCTGTGTCTCGTGTCGCTGTACAATCAAAGCTCTGGTCGTCACCAGCATGGGAGCCTTTGGTACCACCAGGCGTTTTACGGGCGATAGGGTGGTACGGCGCAGACTGCTGCGTTCTTGAGGATTGTTGTTCCTCTCAAACAACTCTCAAGACTGAAGATGCAATTTCCCTCAGGGATCATTAAAGTATTTCTGTCTGTCTGTCTGTCTGACTGACAACCTGTTTTGATATAAATCGTTTGATTTGATATATATTTTATATATATCATCTGTGTAGGAAAAGATCTGAACTGATCTAACAACCATTTGTGACATAAAAGTGGCAATCTTAATGGCATACAAAATCAAGAAATTGTTAATTGGTACCAATCTGCATGTGGTAACACACCACAGAATCCTTGTCTATTTGGCATTGCCAGTATGTGCATAAGGGCATATTACCTGGGCCTGTGTTTCATGCCTTGAGTGTTTATGTAGAAGAAGCACCCTTAAGTGAACCTTAAGTGCTGCTTGAATTGAATGCATTCCACCAATACGAGTTCTCTCAGACATGCATGCATTAAAGCACCCATGTTTTCTTTGGTGAAATATTTCTTATTCCATTGTGTGGCTTTTCAAGGATGATTTAAACCGAGGTCATGTGTGAATAAAACATTCACAGAAGGCTGCATTAGACCGATCCTCAGATCGGGGAACGCTCAGAATGGAAGGCAGAAGAGAGAAAAAAGCAGAGAAAATTAGTAGTTAGTCTGTAGTTAGTCTATGTTAATTGATTAGTGAGCAGTTTTTGTGCGTTTTTGCGAGCTGTGGAAAATGAAAAAAAAAGATGCCACCAGCTTCAAAAAAAATATACAGCATACTGAAAATGACATGTGACATGCATAATATATAGAAGAGCATGTGACTGCAACAACATCAATTAATGTCATTTTCCTACACTACCCGAGGAAATGATCAATTATACCATATACTTTTTATCAGTATAAACATTTATTTAGACTTAAAAAAAAGCTGCCATCTGTCTCTGATGATGTCTATATGGACGTGGTTTGAAAGGTAAGTGGGCTGAGTATGTGTGAGTATGTACGGGTATGTGTAAATGTGCAATTACGTCAGCTGCTTGGCTATTTCAATGTTGTGTTCCCCTTTCTAAAGGGTTAAATGTTACAGCCGGTATAACACCATGCACAGGCATACTTGCACACTACAAACTACCAAGAATGGTCAATGCACGAGCACTGCTACAGCTAGTATAAGCTTCACTAGAGGGGGAGAAAGTTACTGTAGGTTTTTCATGTTGTTGTCTTTTGAAATGCTATCTCAGCTTTATTCTTGTGGAAGCTCCCGCTTAAGGAATGATGGTGTCATTGTTGTGAGCTACACACTCATCACCTGGGGGGAGGGGCACCTATGAGAAGGGCTGTATAATACAATAGGTGTGGGGCTGAGGCAAGTCATATAGGAAACACTGCGTGCAAATGAGTGTATATTCCAGTGATGTCTGACAAATACTATTCGGCACACATAGATACAAACATGACTGATTCCAGTCATGTTTGTATCTATGTGTGCCGAATAGTATTTGTGTGTGTGCCCGTGTGTATCGATGTGTGACTATATTGACATGTGTGCATGTGTGTGGTGGGAATAATGAATTGCTGCCGGAGTCCAGAGGTGGGTGGGTGATTAGGTTCTGTAGGATGGTGCTGGAAGGAGGTGGTGTCTAATTGAGCGATGTTGCTACAGATACAGAGGATAAGGGTGGTGATGGTGAGGGGGCCCAGGCATCATCCCCCCGGGGGCCTGGCCGTGGTGCCACCCACCCATTTCAGCTGCTCCTGCAACTGCTCCCGCAGAGACTCAGGGCAGTTGTGGAGCTGGCTCTTCAGCTCTGCGTAGCCCTCCTGCAGGCCCTGCAGCCCACGGCGCTCCGCCTCCACGTTGGCCCGCTCCTAGAGGAGACAGACACACACACACACACACACATACACACGCACACGCACACGCACAGACACAGACACACACACACACACACACACAGACACACACACACACACAGACACACACACACACACACACACACACACACACACACACACACACACACACACACACACACACACACACACACACACACACACACACACACACACAGACCGGTGGCAGTGGTGCATGGCGACATGTTGACCTCGACATTGCAGCAATTATGCTTATGAGGATCCTGTTTACCGCTCACTCACCCCAGTTATCTACTCTCTCTCTCTCTCTCTCTCTCTCTCTCTCAGGTCTTCACAGACACGGGTTCAAGCATTGGGCTCGAATACACACAGACACACACTCACACCTATTAAACACACAAGATGTACTGATGTGCGTCTATGTGATCATGGAGGCGGGCGGAGAGAGCCTCTGGTGTGAAAATATACGCAGCTGTGTGACTGG
>OMKI01059726.1:0-19465 GCA_900302315.1 Phycis blennoides | reverse complement strand
CACAATAATCTAATGGAGTTGCACCCAAACACATTGTTCAGCCAGTAATATCAATATTACCAGGAACATGTTCAGGATAAATACCAGGAAAAATACCAGGAAAAATACCAGGAAAAATACAAAGAACATCAGAGATGAGAGAAGACACAACAAATCGTACTTGTTATGTGTGTGTGTGTGTGTGTGTGTGTGTGTGTGTGTGTGTGTGTGTGTGTGTGTGTCACACCTCCACCAGGTCGTCCCTACCTTGTCCTTCTCTCTCTGGACGGCACTCTCCAGCTCATCCAGCTTGCGCTGCAGCTGTGTGATGACATCAGACTCTGCCTCCATCTGGTCCAGCTCCGCCTGCCGCTCACCCTGCAGCAAGGCACGCTCCATCTCCGCCTGCAGGGGGGAGATGTCTCTCTATAAATGCTTTGACAAACGCTCGTAATTGCTGTTGTCCTGAACGCAGCTCAATGTACTGTAGATACAGATATGTATCCTGTACTATGCAATCTCCAACATGAGAAGCCAGCAGTCTGGCTCGAGTACTGTCTGGTCCTACAGGACCAGATTAATGGATGTCTTCCCTTGAGTCAAAGGGCAATGTAAGAATGAACGCTGTCATCATTTCAGAGCTGTGCTTCAGCCGACCTCAGCACAACCACAACCAGAGAAAGCAAACCAGGCCTGAAAAGTATGGCATCAATTGTGGTTGGTGTTGAGGCCTATGTAATTAAAAGTGTTTGTTTACATTTGCACGTAGGTTTTATCTGTATTCATGTGTTGTGTGTATTGCTTGTTTGCTAAAGCAGTTTGTATTACTGTGTGGGTTGATAAAAGGAAATAAATCAATCCCCACATTGCATTAATTAGGGCATGTATCCTGTGATCCAGGGTGGTGGTTTGGTGTGTACAATGTTTGATAGGATCTAGAAGCATTCTGCTGCCACGTGCACCGCTGCTGGATTTTCAGCACCGCCGCAAAAAAAAGACATGATTTTTGTAGGTTTAATACCATGGGCGAATTGTGAATTTAAATTGCACCTTGTGAAAGCACTACATCCTAAGTTATCTTGAAATCGATCATTATTGCTATTTGTCTTTCTACAAGTTTAAGTGTGAAATCCTATTCAAAGGCTGCAACAGGTACCTCATCGAAGCCAGACGTGATGCGGACAACAACGTTTGTATAGTAGTGAGGCTATAATCCCCCATGTGGTGAGTGAATTACTGCGCTTGTTGGATTAACGTTGCAAATCCATTCATTAGACCAGATCA
Organism: Phycis blennoides; assembly: GCA_900302315.1. NCBI lineage: Eukaryota > Metazoa > Chordata > Actinopteri > Gadiformes > Phycidae > Phycis > Phycis blennoides. The sequence continues at coordinate 18,202 of OMKI01059726.1, read as the reverse complement.
TCAGACCCATAAGACGGAGGCTATGTCTCCATGTATGGTGCCAACAGCAAACCAGGAGCTTACAAGACAAGTCGTGGGTATCATCATATTGTTTTGAAAGTAATCAGAGAAGTCAGAAAGTTGTTCACTGATCACTTTTATTCTCTAGTGCTACCGGTGAAACGAGTGGTTGCTCGGGTGCACTCTCCCAACACCACAGTTGTGAACGTAAATGAATGAAAATAATTTGACATCAGAATTATGCTTGCATAGCCTATTAGTGGTTGTCTAAACGGTGTTCTAAAAGTCAAAACTCCTCTGGAATACTAAGCTACGGTCTTTAGGTGAAGACGGATCTGCAGAATAAACTGCAAGGGGACCATTTGGCGACTTGTCTGCCATCAGTATCAACGGGCCCATATCACAAGGAAATGATCAGAGAGCCTTGAAGCTGTTTTCTGAAAAGCCAAGAAAAATCAAATGCTTTAATACTACTTTAATACTTTTAAAAATGAATTACGTTCAATAAATACGTTTCCACACGGTGCCACTTCATTTATTTATTTACCTACTTGATATCAAAGAAAATTAAGATGAAAATTAACACAAATTATGAGCTTTGTTTCTGCCCAGTTCAACGCACATGTTAAGTGTCACGTTATGTAATCTGTACATTTGTAAATTTCAATCTGTCAATTTGTCTTTCAAAAATCTCACCAATAGTCACCATTTAAAGGGTTATTTTAAAAAATGGTCTTCCGGGGGGCATGCCCGCAGACCCCCCTTGCTAGGTTACCAACTCTACACTGACACTACAAAAACCTCCAGAGGAAACACTGGTGTGTGGATATATAAAAGGAAAATAAAACAGGCTGGAAGGCGACATGGTGAAGGACGCACAACCTCCTGTTTGGACTCCTGGAGCTGCTGCTCCAGGTCCGTCAGCCGGGTCTTGAGCTGGTCCACCCGAGACAGCCCCTGGAGCCGCTCCTCCTCCAGGTAGGCCAGCTCCACAGGCCCCACACCACCCCCGCTGGAGGAGTCCTCGTGCTGGGGGGCCGGGGACGGGAGGGAGGGGGAGAGAAGAGATTGTTAATGGGGATAGCAACACAGAGACAAATGATAGAGACAAGGAGAGGGAAAGACAGCGCCAATGCAACACAAATAGAGAAAGAAAAGGAGAGACAACGACAGAGCGAGAAAAAGAGAGAAACAGAGACAGAGAGAAAGATAAAAAGAGCGACAGAGAGACAGAGGTAAACAGACAGAGAGAAAGACGTGATGATGAAAGATGTGATGCTGTGATGTGAAGTGCATTGATATAAGGATACACATACAGAAAAGGAACACCTGAGGAAATGTGATAAAATAAGTATAGCGAGGACTTAAGTCAACACAAATCTATGACCGTGAGTTAAAGAACAAAGACAATACACATAGGTGTACACAAGAATGATTTGAACATTTGAAATGTACTAATTACTAGGGTTGGGTCGTGAACTCTGTACTTAAGGGTGCCAAACAAATTAAATTGGTACTACCGAGTACATATTCAAGTTTAAACAATCAGTGCCAAATGTTGGTACCTGAAAGGCTGAGAGCACATCTGCTGGGTGAGAGAGTATGCAACAGTATACGTTGAAGAGGTGGAGAGAGAGCACGCCACTATGTTGCAGCTGGTTCAAATGGTTCATTCCAACACAGTCAAGGCAATGGAGGGCCAAAAAGCGGTTGCAACTTTTCCAACTGGACACATACATTGTCATAGATAGTGACAATGAAATAGTTCTAATGTTCTAATGCGAATGTACATCTGACCAGGAAAACTAACCTGAGTAAACACCTGGTCAAACATGAAATATATCTAAAAGTAGAGGAATGTACAGTGTTTGATAGCACCAACGCTAACGTTAGAACACCTGCAGCGAGCACTGAAGATGTGAAACCCTCTGGGCCACCAAGCTGCTGTTTCCTCGCCCAGAGTGTGCTTCGCATTTTTGGGTCCAACAACGTTGAAATTGAGATGTTTTCTTTTTCAACTGAAATGTAACTTTTGTTGCAGAGTAATGTCCCGAAAGAAGGTACCGTTGTGTATTGGTAGCGAAATTTAAAAAAAGCTCAAACAGCGGATGTACTACTTGCTGCAGCTGAAGAAGTTCAACTTGCCAAAGGCAATGATGGTCCACTTCTACACTGCCATCATTGAGTCCATCCTATCCTCACCTCCTCTATCACCATCTGGCACACTGCTGCCTCTCTTTCCGATTCTGATTCTGATTACACTGATAACTGCTCACACGTTAAGCCCCTTACTAACATCACATGGGCACATGTGATTTTAAGTTAAGTGAAAAAGAAAGGATAAAGAGGAAGAAGAAAACAGACAAACTGTGTTCACACAGGGGGCAACAAACTACTGAACTGTTTAGCAGCATAGGGAATTGGGGAGAATGGATCGTATCTAATTGTTTAATGGGAGTTTGGCTCGCAGCTGTTACAATGGTACTCCTGGTATCATGGGTGCTAGAGACTAAGATGTACTTCCTCACTAAATCATGATCAGGAGTAAAAGTGCGTGGAGAGGCTAACAATGCACTGGGAGAATCGAATATTCAATGGAATGTAAAGCCAACCATGTGTTGAAATATGCAACCCCAATAGTGTCACATCTTGAAGACTTCCCTTTCAAAATGATGGGTTATATTTCTGAAAAATATCTGATTCTGATATGAAAATGATGAAATTGATAAAATAACCCAAAAGAAATAAACTTGACATCCTGTACAGATATAGTTGCAGATCCCCCCAAAATCCTTGGCCTCCCCTCTCTCCACCCCCCCATCCTGACCTGTCTGCCATCACTGGGATTGCTCCTCTTCCTCCTCCTCCTCACCTCCTGATGTGTGCTCTCTGTGCTGCTGCACTCCTCCTCCTTTAGGTTCTCCTCGTCACTCTCCAGTCGCGGCCTGCCATTGTGGGCCAGACGCAAACCTGCCGCCATGGGCGTCATCAGCGCCATGGCGGGCGTGATGCTGCTGGGGATGGAGGCGGCGCCCCTGAGGATGGAGCCGTCTCCTGCAGGGAAGCCCATCCTCATCCCGGAACCGCCTGGGGCCCGTGGCGCCTCCAGGGGCCCGTCGCTGTCGTCTCCTTTGTTGTACTCGGCGCACAGGTTGAGGATGGTCTCTAGGCGCTGGCGCTCCTGGAGGTGGAGCAGAGGGGAGGAAGAGGAGGAGAAGTTAAAGTCAAGTAGTCACAGGGGTTCAAAGGCCTGCGTTCAAATGGAGTTCGATGACGACAAGAACCCCTGAGTATTCAAAAGCGTGAAAAGACGATTCCCAAAAGTTACTTGGAAACAGAGGAAACAGATATGAGAGAGATTCCTTCTAAAGGCTTGGAGTGCAATAGGCACTGGGTGTTAAAACATAGAATAACATACAATAAAATACTATATATTACAGTAAACACAGAAACAAACGCCAGTTTTGCAGCAACATTTGTTGTACGCAAAAATTATTGTATGCTTTTCAACTTCATGTGCAATTTGCTTCCAAAATTGCGTCCATAGGCCATCTACTTGACTGCAATAATAATAATGATTAGTGATGCACTGATTGATTGCTTCGATCACTATAGGAAGCTTAAACAAATTAATCGGACGATCAATTTCAGATTTGCCAATCACAGAAGATCATGTGACTCAAAAGATGATTTCATTGTGTCCTTATGTCACTGACAAAATGTATGTTAGTCCTGCTTTAACATAATTAATCTTAAAATTGGACTTAACCATAAACGTAGCCTGTTTTGTTGGTTCAAGGATGCAATAACAAGCCAGCATCTCACTGGGCTTCACTGTGTTTTGTTTTTCATTTGTATGTAGGTTTGCACTTAAAAGAGTTGAACTTGTAATTATTCACACATTCCCATGTTATTTGAAACTATTGAGGTATCTATAACCTCACAGGACAAGGTGTCTAATTCCATCTGCTCTATGCGAAACTAACTGGTTGCTCCATCACTTTAATGGAAGATGAGCAAGAGCGATTTCCAAAATAATGATCTCTAGATGGCATAACCAAAGCACTATACAGTACACACAGTACTTACATGTCAACATACTAGTTCCTACAATGTGAAGCCAAACAAGGTTTGTTTGGAACCTAGACTTTATAACGGCATTGTCCACCGTAGCTGAGCCTGAAGCTGGTCCTTAGTGGAGACGTATGGCATACCACACCCACAGACACACAGACGCATGACAGATAATGAAGTGGACGGACGACAGACAGACTAGCAGAGAAAACGTAGCAGATAAACAATTGTCTTATTTATTGTGTATGTGCTGGTGAAGTGGAAACATGTCCTGGTGCTATAGGAGATGAGCAGCTCAGACTGAGCTGTGAAAGGCAGCCTGATGCCAGGCAGTGGGGTGAGTATTGTTCAAAAGCTTCACAACTCCAGGACAACTCCATCACAACACTTTGAAACTATCAAATAGTTTCAAAGTGCCTTTTTTTAGCTAGTGGCATATGGACTTTGATGAACCTTCCATTTTAACAGTTAAAGTGTTAAAAAAGTAGCATTTGTAACCAAGGATGCTGATGGATTTTGTATGGCAATTATATGACATAACAGAGGGCACTACAGTGCATCTGCCAATAGTCAATTTGCATCAACTATATATATGTTCTGTTCAGTCACATTCATTTAAAAACTATTGGCAGACCTGTAGAACCTGAACCCCAGCATTAAACCACACAAAATATTAAATTGCAATAATTGCTTAAAATATTGTATCGCAATATTTATAGAAACGCAAATGTATCTTGAGGGCCCTGCTGATGCCTGTCCCTATGAGCATGATGGATTGTGATTTAATATGTCACACAAGTAACCACACATGTTATACACTATGCTGACCCAGAGTTTATTTCATTAGCCAATGTATTGAAGCTTTCAAAAACAATATAAGTATACTGGAGTCACCCCCAGTTTCCAATACAAATACAGTAACTTCCATCTTTTCAAGCTTGGAAGTAGCAGTCATGAAACAGCAGGAGACTGGTGGCCAGCCCTGCAAAGACGCCATCCCACCATCCTGATCCTGAACCCACACAGGAGTCTCAGCACCCTCCCAGCCCCTCGTCTCCAGCCCCTCATCTCCAGCACCCTCCCAGCCCCTCGTCTCCAGCACCCTCCCAGCCCCTGGTGTCCAGCACCCTCCCAGCCCCTCGTCTCCAGCACCCTCCCAGCCCCTCGTCTCCAGCACCCTCCCAGCCCCTCGTCTCCAGCACCCTCCCAGCCCCTCGTCTCCAGCAGTCCCCAGGAATGAGGGGGTGCTGCCCTGTGTATGGTTGTACAGCTGTCCCCAAGGATAGGTAAGCCACCAATTGGGTGGGGGCAGGCCGGTGTATTGTGGCAGACTGGTGAACTTTGAACTCTGGATGTCAGCATGAAGCCTTCAGTGTACAGACACATGAGGTTTCCCATGGTTACCAAGTGGCCATGCTCACTGAGAACTTGACTGCTTGTATTTTTATCATACAATAAAAAGAGGCCTATTCTCCACACACTCACAAAAGCAACGTGCAATTCTGCTTGTTTTCACCCAGCAAACTCAATCCTACGTATCATAGCCATCCAGGTGCTCTCAGCATGTTTCAAAGGAGAGCAGAACCTTGGTGGAGTGATAAGGAGTTTTCCACAAACTACTTCAATTAGCATACACCTGTAATCTTCAAGAATTCAGATTTTACCAAAGTAGGTAGAAGACCCCCAGGCTATCAAAATGTAACTAACTAACCCTTAGTCCTCATATGGTTTTGAGGTGGGTATATTAAACACAAACTCAGGGAGTTTGTAAAGCAATCTGCAAATGGTGACTCACAAAATCTTGTGATTGTGCCCGCAAGATAGTTGCTAAAAAAACAACTAAGGCTAACAACCCCCCACCACACCCAACGTAGAAATGCCTGTACAGTACCGCATCAATAAAGAACAACTTGGAATCACTTGGAATCTCACACGATAATCCGACACCAGAAGAGAAAGAGTTAGAAATCAATGCTACCTGCATGAATAAAACACATGACGCATCTCTTCAAAATCCAGGAGCCACAGCAAAACACAACCAGAAAAGCTCTAGTAACAAAGTATGCAGCCAAAAACCACCAAACAAACCAGCAGGACCAACTCACTTAATTAGCTGTGCAATCAACACCAAACTACATTTTTAACAAACTAACCTCCAAGGACGAGCCCAAATTTGTAATGACAAATGACAAAAAGGGAGACACACCACAATGAACATTTAAAGTTTAACAAAATAATTCTTGATTACACAAACTAAACAAAGGTCATCTATTAAAAGTGTAATTGAATTAGATCAGGATAAAGTGACAGTGTACCAAAATGATCAAATAAATAATGAAGGTATGTGAACATCAGTAGAACCAGTATGAGAGGGTTAAGTGATCTGTGTTGGTGAGTATAATGTGTATTGGTGTTGGGGAGTTAACATGGGCTAAGTAACTAAGACAGCACAAACAAAACAAACCAGAGCGAGTACGTAAGATGCAGCCATGGCTTAAGAAATTGACTGATTGCTTTTAGCTAAGTGGATAGGAGGAGAAAGACCCTTATACTATCTGAATGTATGGTTAAACACCTGTTATCTGCTAGTAGTTAGCTTGTAACTAAGTAGGTAGGAGGAGAAAGACCCACAGTCTAACAGGATGTATGTTACAAACCTATAATCTGCTAGCCGTTAGCGTTTCACCAAGTGGGGAGGGGGACAAAGACCACCAGGCTATCACAATATACGGTTACAAACCTGTGATTTGCTTGCAGTTAGCTTTCAGACACCCCAGACTATCAGTATGGTAGCACACAAACAAAGAAAAAATAAAACCTTCAAACGTTAGACTGGGAAGTCAACAGCTGCTCATAGACATGCCACACACACACATACACATAGACACACCATTTAGTCAAAACATGTGGCTGAGCATACTCCAAGCCATGAGCTGACAGGCTCCCACAGAGACCTGGCACTAGGCTAGCTCCAACAGGAGACACAATTGGTCTGTCTTATCAACATACTACAAGCTTGGCTGTTGAGTGGGAAGTATCCAGACACATTTTATGCCATGACATATTTTTTTTTAACGTATTTTGGCACAACATAATTCAACTTGAGAAGCAGATGGGGCCTTCACATTGTACTCACATTATTCTCCTATTCATATCCTGATGCTGGTATACTTCTGTGTGTTCCAGCATCGAATGAGTGTTAATTAATGGTTGTCACATGCAGTTCTCTCATGCCGGCTTGGTTGTTTTATGAATCTCGAGTAAGTTGTTCTGAGCTGGACCAGTGAAAATGGTCAGTTGTTTTGGTTTCTATCTCCCTGGGACCCGCTGGAAATACGGTTAGCTGGTCCCCTCAGAGAGGTTCCAAACAGAGAAATGAGGCACTGCAGGTCACAGTGTGTTTGTGTTAACTGTTGAAGCAGAGCCAAGCCGCCGAGCTGTGGATGAGAACCAATAAACAATACATCTCAGCCAATCAGCATGAGGTTATTCAACTTTGTAGTCAAGAGTTGTAAATGACAATTTACGGCTCAATTTAATAATGGTATTACCCAATTATTACCGATTTACCTGTGCAACCGGAAATAGCAGTACACAGTTTTAGTGCCTGTTTTAAAGACAACAAATCAGGTTTCTTTAACAAAGTTGCTGCATTAGAATCTGTCTGCACGTTAGTTTCATTCTAGGTTGATATGGAGACACTGTGGTATAGGAATGATTGAAATGAAAGAAGAATAATGTTGTAATAAATGTTTAGCTATTGTTCCTGTGAGATTTGAGGGGGTCCATTGAGCGCTACATAATAAAGCAATACAAGGTGTTGAACAGTGAATGAACTAAGTAGATTATACTACCTCTCATGATGGATGTACAAGAATTGCATGCATGAACCCTTTGTAAGACATGCAGATGATACAAAGTAGCTGTGACCAATGGACAAATACAGGCTTTTACTGCCAAACCAGCCCATCTCCACAACGGTCCATTGCCAAGGGCCTGCATGAACATATAATGCTCCTTCACTGTCAAGAGAAGATTGTAAGGGCCACTCCTACCTGACTAACACACAGGATTGTTTACTAGTTATGTTTGAAATGTACTAGCCTCAGGACAGACCAGCGATTTACTGTATATCTTAACCACAAACTTGTTCTGTGCTGGTTTATCAAATATCTGGTTCAATGTAAAATTACTTATTGACAAGAGCATTAAAGGTCCAGTGTGAAATTGAGGTGGCCACTTTCCAACGGCTGTGGTGGCCTGTATGTATTGTGTAAGGTGCCAGTAAGTACTTCCAAAATTATGTACTTGTCTACATCAGCATTGAGTAGCTTTAGTAGTAGATTTATGAATTGTATTTGGTTATTGATGGTGTAAATATAAAACTATAGGCCATAGTAAAAGTCATTTTACGTTGAACACAATTGTTTGATGTATTTTTTTTGCCCCACTTCAAAACAATTTCAAATCATGGAGCTGAATTGTACACATACCACAATTTCACAGCGAAAAAGGGACATTAACTTTAATACATTTTTTATCATTTTTTTTATCCTGCAAATAAATCAGTTTAACCAATCACATTCACAGGCATCCATATTGGTAACCTACATTCACAGACCAATAATTATCGCTATCTGTTACATGTATTGATCATTCACCTCGATAGCGGTCAGCACTACAAGCCAAGGATTACTTGCAATGAAGTACTGAATCCAGGTTGTGATGGTATGCAGTTGTATCGCTAGTTTCGTTTTGGATACCAACTAGTCCGAAAGAGTGAAAGCCTACTTTTAGTTCTCAGAGAAACTACCTCAAAATGGAACTTTCCAAAACATGGATGTATTAAAGAATGCACACCCAGTAATCATAATCTACCTGCGAACTGCCATACGCTTGGTAACGTATGGTATCAAGACAAGATTTTAACAATAATACTACTCTTTTTGATTCTGCTTATCAATCCAGTACTTTAACAGCACTTTTTAGAAGAAAACATTAAAAATCAACAAGACATTGCTTTATTTTCCTCATAATATCTTAACTTTCTTGTTCTCTTTCAACAGCTAATAATGTTTTGAAATAACTATTTTAGACTCCATAATATTACAAAAATGGAAAAGTAGAACAAACAAATATAAACCAATAAAAAAACAATCAACAGCAAAAGAAAAGACAGTGGCATAGAGCAACAAGGATGCATGCAGCTGGGCTGCAGAAAGGCCTCAAGCGTTATTGTAACAGTTTAAAAGATTTAACAGTTCTTCTGAAGAAACATCAGCATATCTGCCTTTTTCCTTTCTGGTGATCCTTCTTACAGAATAGTGTGTTTTGTCTATGCATGCTCTTGAATAGTGTTAGTAGCTTTTAATAGCACAGCATTCTTTCATTGAAACTTTGCAACAAACCACCTTTTTAGTTTCATGATCATTTGAAGTAAGCTACCCCATCATAAGCCGTGTGTCAATTTGTTCATTTGAACTTCGTGGGTCGTGTTTCCAATGAGAGTGATCACACTGGCATTGCAATATAGCCGTGCTATAACTTCCAGCATAGCTTAAAACATTTATCCATCACAGGTATTCAATGAAACAAAGACAAGACGGAAGACCTGAACTGTAAATATCCCGTGTGTTTGTGTGCTACCCGGCCCTCTGTGACACGGCGCGCCTGCTCCTCTGTGCCTCGCTCCACACTGAAGCTCTTCAACCCAGTTGGATCAAGAGTGGATCCAAAGAGCATGAATATCTCCACACAGCACTGTAGCTTTTTGAAGCATAATTCCAATTAAACATGTGTTTTCACCAAGTCATTGTTTGGGGAGAACCCTGATATAACCTCTGTGAGGGGAAGCAGGGGGCCGGCCCCAATTTAAAAGACAGGCTTGGACAAGGAGAGAGTTTTACTTTAATTCAGGGAGTGACACGGGAATAGCGAAAATGCATATTTATGCGGGTAATATAACTATAGCAACGTTTATCTAGCATAAATTATGAGAAAATATATTTCCTTAAATTCTTCAATACTGACAGCAGGGTACATCGGAGCTTATCGATTCTACGGTCTTTAATAATTCAGCCCCAAGGCCCGTTTAAGCTCCGGCTTCAAAGGATGTGCATCGGTTGATGTTCTTGTCCAAGAGAGTGTTAAGCTTGTAGGACACGTACATATAACGCCACAGTGTGTGCGGATGTGTGAAGCTCCATCTGTGCAGCACTTTCTTTCTTTTTTTTAACTCTAGAGCCATTTGTCCGTTCTGGGCTACAGCACAACCATGGCAGTGCAACATGGTGGCCTCCGTGGAAAAGGACTCACTTCACTCCATGTAGATATAAAGGGCTCAAACGGAGTTAACCAGACATGGGGTTATACACTAATTAAAACATACTTATGAATGTTAGATTCCATTTCTGCCAAGTCTATTTCGCTAGATGCCACAAATTGTACACACAATCAGTATGATTCTTATTAAGTATGAATACTACAATGATGAATCACATGCAAACACATGCATGTACAGGCCATCATGCAGAATTAAAATGGCTGTCAGACATGATAACACGATCAATGGCAGTTGTTGTTATATCTGGTTGTATTGTAGCGTAGTCGAGATGTTGAGCCTGTATTTATCCTACTCCTATAAAAATGCTTTCAAAAGCCACATTTGAAGGCACAATCACTCAAACATATAGCAAAATACAACTCTGTTTCTCTCTAGGCCAAGGTCTAGTTAAAAGTCAATGTGGAGATGGCTCGTCAGCAAGCTGAGCAGTAATAATAGGTCTAGGCTTCAAACTGCTGAAACTATCGCTGAAGCAGCAGCTCCATAAAAAAGCCTGCAGGGCATAAGGGCAACACTGAGTCAAGTAGCTTTTTCAGATAGCAGGACACACACATATATGCACATCCACACATAAATGTTAATTCTATAAAAAACTAGTTAAAAACTGACTGTTAAAAACTAACTTTATATGCAATGTGCAAAGCAAGTTAAATTAGTAGGTCATAACGTGCAGTAAGGGTTAAGACTACACAAACCAATGTGTATTAAAATGAAGACATTTCAATCCCAACCACAAGAGTACTTTATGCTGCATGGAAGGAATATTGGCTTGGTGGAAGCAAAGGTTCTGGAATCACCATCTTCATGTGCAGAAGAAATTCCTCAGGAAATGGACAGGGTCCTGGGATGGCTTCCCCTAGCTCATTAGGGACCAGGACACCGCCAACAAACACATTCCTCACTTTATGTTCTTGCCGTTGAAAGGTTTACATCATGTGCCTCTCACGTCTCACAACAACCATCTTGTGTCAATCGCAATGTTATGAGTCCCCCCCCCCTCAACACCATCAAACACATACCTGGCAGTGATATCTTTCTTCAACATGTTAAAATATAACTCAATCAATCAATCAAACTTGAACGTGAAGCAGCAGCAGACAGCCCTGATCTTCACTTGGAACTGGTGCTTTGGGTCTCTCTGTGACCCCCAAGGGCCCCAAGCAAGGGCCCCTATTTGGCCTTTTCAACCTCTGAGGCCTCCTGTTCTCAAGATGTTAAACTCCAGGATGCTCCTCAATACAAGAATTGTGTTCCACTGATCATTGACAAAGCCCTTTTCAACTTCCAAATAAAAGACATAAAAGAAGAGGGATGCCATGATTAACAGCAAGAAATGTTCTGCTTAGGTTCAAAGTGGTTCTGATAACACCAATTCAATTAGGAATCCACAAGCCTGGAGTGCCGTTGCACCTCATTAACTTAACGAAACATTTGTCTAAAAATGTGTAGTGTATTAAAAGTGAAGTGTATTAGCACATCTAATTTACATCTACACGCAGAAAATATCCAAGGTGATGTGCATAAATATTCCAAGTCAATAGCCCCTCATACTGGCATGCACCTTTGCTTGTGTTTTTACTACTGCAGTGGATGATTATTCATGGAAGTCTATCTGTCTGGCAGGCTGGAGGCAGCGCTAACAGATTGGGTCAATGTAATCAGAGCCAGGTAGACAGCTCCCCAGCTGTCAAACAAAGGCAACGCTGACAGCAGCCCAGAGGCTCAAAGGCTAGAAATTATTTCTGCAACATCTTACACAACTTCTTCTTACATTGCATTTTCTCACCACCTCACTCAACCATAAGTATCTAATAGGAGACCACTCCCCAAAATCACTTTCTTGGTTATTTAATTACTTAAAATAACCCTCAAAATGCTTCTTACTGTTAACAATGTTATTGTTAGCACCTACAGGCCTATGTGCACAGTCCCTTAGAAGCCACCCTCTCGTGCTCCAACATTGTTGTTTGTTCTGCCTGCCGCTCTCTGTCTCGAGAGGGCCTCCTCTCCAGGCACCTCTTCTTCATTCCCTCGGTGGAACTGGCCGACGAGGACAGTTGTTGTGTCTTGTTAGTTGGTCACCAATGCCTCGCTTTCCTCACCGTCGGCGAAGCCTCTTTGTTTCATCAACCTCTTTGGTCAGATCATGGGCAAGGTGGCGTCTATCAAGGGCATCGCCATGCTGCCCTTCTCATCTTCCCGCTCGTCCAGTGCTAACGGGACCACGGCGGCTGAGGACCAGTCATCCCTGAAGGAGGCCTTCAGGGAGGCCGCTCTGTGGGACAAGTCATATGTCTGTGCCTCACAAACCGCAGCGGCTGTCAATAATGTTGCCCTGCATCCCTCTGCCCTGTCAGCCATGACAGTTGGCAGAGTCTTTTGGAGAAGGCAGCCAGGTTCTCCGGCGCCATCCTCCAGCTGTGCCAGCCAGTGGCGGTGCAGCAGGACGGCAGATGGCATGGGCTACCATGGGTCACTGCGTGGCTGTCCCACACTTCGGTACTGGTATTGTGCCAGTGTTGGCTGAGGTCCTCGCCCACCAGCAGTCTGTTCATTAGAACAGGTCCTGGTTTGGGCCTATTCTCACAGGCTCCACTTGCTAGGCCGGCAGGAAGCAGGGTTGCTCTAGCTTCCACCGCAGCATCTCGACATGAGAGATGAGATGGGAGATGAGACCCATACTACTGCCTGCCGTGCTGCCGCCTGCCTGCATGGAGGCGGTGCTGGGGCCGTTCAGGCATCAAGGGTAAATAGTTATTTCTTATCTTGATGATCTACTGCTCCTGAGCCACTCAGAGAAAGATGCAAGAAGAGACACCATGGCCATGATAGATCATCTCTCCTTCTTGGGCTTCGCCATCATTTGGGAGAAGAGCTCTCCGCTTCCCTGGTGTCATCTGGTCTTCTTGGGGCTCTCTCCACAATGACAGCAAGGCGCTCACTACCATGGTGAGATGCTGTCCTGTTGGCACTTACCCTGTTTCACGCTTGCAGAAGAGTGACCACACTGTCTATCATGCACCTTTGAGCCTCAAGCTCAAAAGGGTCATTCATCTTTGAGTCTCAAGCCCCTTTGGATGCTTTATCCTTTAAAGCATCCTCTTGGTCAAGGGATATTGTGCTTAAGGCGTTCCACTCCCTGCCTCATTCTAGTGAACTGGAGGAGGATTTGCAACCTTTGTGCCCGGTGCGGGCATTGGTGATGTACGTGCAACTCTCAGCGGTGTTCAGATCCGCGCAACAGTTGTTTGTGTGTTAGCAACGCTGCCAAGGACCACGCTCTCTAAGCAGCGTCTTTCATGTTGGATATGTGAGGTGAGGGTGTTTGCTTAGCCTACATTCAGCAGGGCTTAGCGCCAAAACTGGGTGTTAACAGCTCACTCTACGTGGGGTGTGGCCACTTCTACAGCTTTATTCAAGGGAATACTGTGGAAAACATTTGTGCAGCTGCGGCATGTCTACCCCCAGCCCATTTGTCAGCTTTTACATGCTGGTCATAACCAGGGGCTCCCTCGGCCACTACATGTTGGAGTCGAGGGCACCTTCCACAGTTTCAGTATGGCCTTGGCTCTCAGAGCTGTTACGACTTATAATGTTGGTCTTCAGTTGATCTTATCTCCCCTGTCACTCAGTGATGACTGAGAGTGACTGGCTATTATTACTCTGGTTATGGTTTGAAACTGGCATTGTGCATCCCCTGTTCTCTGTCCATTGATAATGTCTGCTGATCGGTATGTCACCCCTGTCTCTTATATGCTTTGCGTTTATTGAGAAGGTGATATTGTGTGCTTGTGTGGACCCTTTGGTCCATCCTCACATACGTCCACTTCTAGCATTGCACACTCTGTTTGCCGGCAAGCTAGAGCTTCTTTGCTGCTTGTGTTGAAGCCGTTTTAGTGGCTCATTAAGTCATGGTCACACCTGCCAGCGGGCTCCACCTTCCGCCTCTCTTTGGGAGTGGACAATGAGGGGCCTTTGCTGCTCACCACAGTTGGCAGCCAAGGTTTTTTCCAAGCCCCACCCCCAGTGGTAGCAAACGTAGGCGAGACATTCTTACTCTCCATCGCCATTTTTTCATAGATTCTACAAAAATACTGGTGGTGTGGTCAGCTGCTCCAGACTCACTCTTTTTCTTACTCACAGCTTTGCCTGTTCTTAGGAGACATTTTATTTATTTATTTTTCCCACCTGCTGTCCCCTCCAATGCTGAAAGAATAGCGTGGAGGACGAATGCTGCCCTGAAATGTGGGCGGGGCCTACGTTGATTGGTATATTGTGGAGGTTTTCATTGCACACAAGTGCACGCATGGGACAAGCCTATAAGGGGAAGCCAATAAGGTGAAGCCTATATGGCTACGCCTACAATCATAGAACTAGAGTTATAATAGCATAACATCATTAGCTGCTGCTTAGTCACAAGTTATGTTGCTCTGATTAGTTGGTCTATCCAATTGTGTCCAGAGTTGCTTTGATCGGTCACCCCTTGGCAATCAAAGCATTTGCTGAGAGGTTCCATACTAATACGCATTTGCAAATTGGTCTGGCAATGTCAGGATACTACGACGAAGTTTTTGAATGCAGATCTTTTGATAACTGCAAAACTAGTAGTTATGATGTCTTACATGTCTTACACAGACATGACACGATATTTACCTATTCCAAAGGTTACCTCAATAATTCTGCACCTTGAATCATGTCAAATTTCAAAAACATGAATCACTCCTGCATTTTCTACCTTTGGTCTACAGAAAATTGTGTTCATTGAGACAAGATAAACTACTATAGAGTTAACCAAGCAATTTATATAGTTTGGCACATATATAGGAATGCAGGCTGAGAGCAGAGAGCAGAATAACTAGGCAGTATTTGCAGTAGAGCCCTAAATATAAACAACATACAATGCTACTCTCTTCTGTTTGTTAAGGAGGCCCAGCCAATCTTTTTGTATAAGAAAAGATGGGCTGGTGAGTGAGAAATGTATCAACTGTAATAAAGTGCAGGACGCTGTGATACATGGAGTCAAGAGGCTTGAAGGAGGAGTGAGAAGCACGCATATAGAAACATACATGTGGTTGATATATATACACGACCACAAACAAACATTTGCTAGGATGCAGCTGAAACATCTAACACACGTCTTCCTAACACTCAGAAAACCAAGAGTCAGTTCCTTGATCCCCGTCAAAAAACCTGTTCACTACCATCTCGACCACCCTCCCCCACCCACGGCAGCTTCAGCACGTCTTTATACAGTGCAGAGGTGTGCCAAGAATACATATGAATAAATATAGTACTCTAAGCAGCCAATATCAGTTACCGTCATGAGAGATGCCAAGTTGTTGGGGACGGCTGGTCTCTCTTTAGAAAGAGCCAACAGGTAGCATGTTGTGTTTCCTGTACTGAACCTGGGCTGGTCTCGGTTGGTGGTCCACAGCCACTCAGCACCTGGTACCGATCCATAGGTGAAAAGGTGCTGGACTGGAAGTGTGAAAACGATTCTATAGGGTTTGTGGTAGTTGCTGCCATGTTATTGTTGAGGTTGTGGCTCTCTTCTCTGTATTAAAGCCTACTAACTATGTCAATGCTTTGTTGGGTCAGGAGAGGGAGAGAGAATGTGGCTTTTAAAAGGGGGAGTGATTTAGAAGTTAAAGCACCTGTGGGGACTTGCTTATGTGGGAAGTGCTTTGCCGGTGACTTCCAAGAAAAGCAACATGGCTTACTGTATGTGTATATATATATATATATATATATATATATATACATACATACACACATACACACACACACACACACACACATCGACATATACTGTATACACTCAATCAGCCGACCAGATGGAAGCTTTCATTCCTGATCATTTATTCAAAAAACTCTAAAGAACCGGTTGCTGGTCCAGATTCCTAAGGCGCTTGAAGTCTATAAATGCATGACCAACATTAGAGCATCCGTTTCATAATATGGCTTATCTACCTATGAAAGAAGGAATCTGTGTGCGGGTGAGCGTGCGTGTGTGTATGTCCTTCGTCTTTAGAACCATTCATCTGTTCATCAGACACGTTCAATATTAACACACTTTGAACAAAACCAAAAACCAGCAGTGCTGTGTGCAGCAGCGGGGGCGGGGCTTCAGGGCTCTGCAGACACACTTCAGCCTGTTTCAACTATAACGGCCATGGGCCTACACAAGACATGGTTCATTGTCTGCAGTTCATTTGGCCACTGTATTTGGATGCTGGATATACTACCATTATTAGTGGAGTCTCTGTATGTATCCGTATAGCCAGCACCATGGCTACCTACATAACAATACAGTTCTGGCTTCTCTGGAAGCCAAGTAGGGCTGGTTTGATGCACTCTTAGATTGGAGACCAGCTGGTGGTAGAAGGTGAAGGCTGGTCGAGGTGTTGGGTGGCCAGTAGGGGGTGCTCAACCCTCTGGCCTATATAATATCCCCAATGCTCAGAGACAGAGATGGGGATTCTGTCCTATCAAAGAGCACCGTCTTTAGGATGAGACGTTAAACTGAGGTCCTGGCTCCCCGTGGTCACAGAAGATTTCAGGGCACTCATGGTAAGAGTGGGGCGTTGGCCAAATTCCCAATCGGCTATTATACAAACATGGCCTCCTAATCATCCCCTGGTCTGTAATTGGATAGTTTGATCATTCCGTACCTCTCTACTGTGACAGCCAGTGTGTGGTGAGCATACTGGCACTACACTACACCAATACAGGCATGCACCCCCCCCTCCCACACACACACACACACACTATGTAGAGCATGAAAAGTGCTGTATATTATTATTAATTATGTCTTTATGTCCTTCAGTGGTCTCGACGACCGTCCTTCAACTTCACACTTGGCGAGTGTATGCTGGGACCCCAGGAGAGTGGAGTGCTGTTTGAATGATCGACTCTTGAGACAGCAGTACGAAAGGCCAAGCAAACGCTTTCCAAACCCTTTCTAAATGCACTAGTGCTTCACATGGGGCACTTCGAATGGATGGTACTCTTCATTACCCTTTTAACTTCCCTGTTTGCCTGTATACAGGCATGTTCACCCTATGTGTACATATACACATAGGGTGTTGAGGCAGAGGCCAGTGCCCATGTGAAACTGGTGAGGCTTAAGGATCTGTTAGAACTGTTAACACCACAGGAGTGGCAGGGGATTTTCCCCCACTATAAATAGTGTGGTGAGGTTGCCCCCTCTAGTGGTGATCCCACATAATGCCGTGTAGTGACAGTAAACTAAGGTTTATTGTTGCAAATATTATTGACACAACACGTTTTCTATTTTCAAACAACTTTGTTTTACTTAACAAGTTGTGTTTGTTATGCTGCCATTATGTATGTCTATTATGGCACCTGTTGCACCCCTAACCATGCCTGAAAGGAGTAATCCCTCCGTGTCATTTCCCAAAGAGTCGTCATTGATCATTAATTGAGTTTTATCTTGATCTTTGTGGGGCATAAGTTGGGGGGGTGTCATAGAATGTGGCTTTCAAAGCCCTTTGAGACTGTAAATGTGATTAGGGGCTATATAAATAAAATGTACTTACTTGACTAAATAGCACACGTCTTGTTGTTTATCCAGTGTTATGTGATGATCTAAACAGACAAATCACCAGATAGCAGCAGATTCAAAGCAGATTCAAAAGAGCTAAAGCGTCAGCCAACAGCAGTTTTTTCACATTTGACACACACACACACACACATAGACACACATATACACACACACGACCTCCCATAGGTGATAAGATATAAACAACTAAAAAAAGATGTAGG
>OMKI01059715.1:0-18046 GCA_900302315.1 Phycis blennoides | reverse complement strand
TGTTGATTATGACGAGGGTCTGGTCTCTTTCTACGATGTGGAAGCCAGGAAACATATCTACTCTTTGACTGGCTGCAGCTTTAGAGAGCCACTCCACCCATTGCTCAGTCCATGCTTAAAAGAAGAAGATGATGAGGATGATGATGAAAAAGAAGACAATGACAATGTAGAAGATGATCATTTAGACATGTCCGAAAGATGCGCCTTCCCTCTTTTCAGACAAAATACTGAAGATGATGATGACAGTGATTCTGATGGAGATGAAGATAACATTCTTTTTGAAGATGATTTTATTTTAAAAGATGATGACGATGAGGAGGAAGATGTCAAAGTTGAGGAAGACAATGACAATGATGATGACCGAAATTGCCTACTCCTGGTCATCTGTTGATCAAACAAACTAGGGTAATTATTTGCATTATCCAAGACCTAACCAGTGAGAATATTCTATGTTGAGATAAAATAACCATGGTGAAGTAAACCACTAGGTTTTATTTTCAGAAGCAACTGGTAAAAGTTGGAATGAAAATTATGTAAAAGTATAACTGATATTTTGAAATTAATGCAAAACCTCTCTTGTTCAAAAAGTAGGCTATATGTTATGTGAAACACGTGTTGCACAAAATAATCATCTGGAATTACTATGTTTATGCTTGTAAATCAGTACATATTAAACATACAGTATTCTGACAAATGTACTTATTTCTGACAAATGAACTCATTGTAAGTCGCTTTGGACATAGGCGTCTGCTAAATGTAAATGTTGCAAGTTTCTTTGATTTTGATTCACCATAAAAAAAAACATTGTTCTCCTATAGATTGGCCTCATCTCTCTCATCTCATCTCTCATATATACTGTATATGAGTTGGCTGTGCCCTAAGGTTAGATGTCATAATGTTGTATAGTGTTGGTAAGGGGTACATGCAGACAAATTGTCCTCTAAATGTTTTCGGTTCCTTGATCACTTACCATAACTATAACTGAAAGATAGTGATTCTGAGCGCGTCTCACAATGCATTCAATATTTCTGAACGCGTCTCGCAACGCATCAAGAAACGCGTTTTGGCATATGCCAATGATCTTCCCCTCAATTTTCTCAGCCTATTGATTTGAACTGCTTTCAAACAATCATATGCCAGGGCAAACACACCACATCAGTCGAGGCCAGATCTCCTTTGGCAAATCATTCGTGTTGCAAAGTTTGCTCAAACTACTACTAGCCTACTACAAACTACTAGGCCTACTACATGCCAACTTGATTATGGTTAGTTAGATTATGGTGTAGTAAAAGTTATTTGACAGATATTTTTGCTATTTAAATCATCTGTCATTGATAAGACTGCACTCCAATAAAAGCATAGACGTTTATATCTGCATGACTTGAGTCAGCTTATTGGTCTGTTCGGATTCTATGAACAATGAAGATCAGCAAATATTAGAGTATTAAAGCATGAGAGTTACTGCCAGTATTCAAATTGAGGGGAGGAGGTCATTGGCACATTCAGAAATATTGAAGGCGCTGCGAGACGCGCTCAGAAAGCGCGAGTTGTGGCACATTCGGCCAGCCATAGAAAGATTTGAAAGAGAAAGTTCCCAATTCCTCACCAAAAACAAACTTCCGACAAAAGTGTGACGGACGGGACACAGGCTAATTAATAAGGTAGGCCTATAGGCTACTTAATTACATTATGGCCTAGGCATAATCCAAATTGTTGTAGGCCCGTGTTCTAGCGTTTTCTAGCAATGTAGGCCTATAGCCTTAGGGAGACTTCAGTTGATCACAGAAATTAAATACTTTGTCATCATAACCATTTAATCATATTATAGTTTTTCATCAGTATTAGTTTTTCCAACATTATCTAACATCAATAGTACAACCATTTAATTCATGCTAAATTTAGTTTCATGTATCGGGATGCATCTGACGACATTCTATGTCCGAGGTTTTACATGTTGCATTTACCTGGATGTGTCCCTCTCAAGGAGGCGTTGGAAGTGGAGAAGGCCCAACTCGAGAACATAGAGATTGAAGCAGTGGCGTAGCCAGACATGTTCAAATGGGTAGGCACAGAAAAAAAACGGGTGGGCAAAGCCAATTTGATTGAACGTACGTTTGGTGAACGTAAACGAAGGAAAGCCCTCTGATTGGACGGGCAAGACAAGTAGGCTGGCCTAGGCCCGTCCAGGCCCGCCCGTGGCTATGCCTAGGGTTGAAGTTCAGCAGATGATCCAGGTTAGATTAGATAGGGAAAGATTACAAAGGTTAAAGTAGAAGACAGGCATAGAGATAGCCCACAGTTTGCAGGTCTTCGTTGCTCTGGTGCACACCATTGAAAAGTGCCAGGAGGATTTCAACAAAACGATCAATGAGAAACGGAAACCCACAGAGAAACAAGCTGAAGGCCTCACTGAAGAACTGGAGCAGGAACTCAAAGATTTAACCAATATTTTGAATTGCATATTAAGTTCTTTGTCAGAATATTGTATACACCTGTGTATCACACATTTTTAATATAAAATCAACTTGTGTTAAATTATTTGCAAATATAGCAAATGATAGCCAAGAAATCAAGTCAATCAATCAGTTATTCTTCACACACAACCACATCTTGGTCTTTGCCATTGTTTCTCAGTATGCTCTGGAATTAATACATTAGATATTATTTGTATATTCTGTGTATTGCATGGTTTGCATAATGCATATTTTTATCAACAGTGGGGGAGATGTGGCTAACCCTAACCCTAATCTGTTGGATGCAACAGTTCCCTAAATGTACTAATTTTGTGGGGATAATCTATTTGCATGGATCTTTTGAGTTCTTAATTAATCGTTTTAGGGAAGGAAAGGGCAATCAAATCAGAACAGTTGAAAGGCGGGTCGGACATCCAACCCCACCTTATTCAACCCCACCTGTAATGAAATGTTTTGGACGAGGCACGTTCCAACATGGTAGGAAAATCAAAGAACCATTAATTTATCAATGTTTATTTATCTTTGTGTTGTGTTAATATATGTCTAATCATAAATGCTGTTGATACGGACCCAAAGACACTGACTCTGTGTTCACACTCAGTGTCCAGCGCCTCCGGAGCAGTCATTACATTCATTAACAGTTAACCCGGGCTTTTGGCCCAAATGTGGCCATATTTTGGCCTCTGGTGGCCATGCTATTCACCTTCACCTTCTTAATAGTGGTATTATAGCACCCCCATGAGGCCAGTGTGGCTCATCCTCTGGCGGTCCCTTTTGGGGTGGGTTCCAAATCCAAATGAGACCTACATTTTTTGTGAATTCCATTAACTGTTAAGGAGCTATGCCTATTTCTATCAAAGTGGCGTACACATACATTACGTTTGAGTCTCTTCGGGCCTTATGGTCATGAGTTTTAGAACTATTTTGATAACTTTAATAATTTGGGAGATTGTGAATCTATTTTAGTAAGAATGATTGGAAATGGGCACTTGGCTTGTATGGAGATGTGAAAAGCAGTCATCATTCAAGATGGTGGAGGTTCTTGAAGTACATGGTCTCAGTAGCAACGCTATTAGCAAAGAGAAGCCGCATCAATTGACACAAAGTTTGTGGGATGCACCCCTGGCATAAGGATGGGAATTGATACAATGTTATTGACACCAATGTCATTATCAATTTGGCTTATCGGTATGACTCTTTATAGATTTCTGTATTGACTCCTGACCAATTTTCTGTATGGAAAAAAGTAGGCCTACACAGGTTTTAAACATCAATGCAGATGTTTTATTATCTCTTGAGTAACACAGTGTAATATATGCGTTGGGAAAAATAGGCATGTATGGTGAGTAACATTTCAACATTTTCAGACAATGCTCCTTTTATTAAAAGGATATAACTTGAAAAACAATATATAAGTGAATGATAAAATAAACAATTATTTAGAAATATAGGCATGTATAACATAATAACATAACATTTGAATAACATTTAAACAAATAACATAATAACAACATTTAATAACATTAAACATTAATAACATTTGAACAAATTACAATACTCTTTTTCAAAATATTTTTTTTCAAACAAAATTGAACCAAGTATATCACTGGCACCGCGACACATAAAATCACAAAATTGTTAAAGCTGTGTTGCTTTAGGCCAGAGGTAGGGGTCTGAAATGAAACTGACCATAAACTTTATCACTTTATCCCCTCATTTACTACCCCTGTTTTTATTACACATTGTTTTATCAGGTCTTGTGTTTTACGATTTGATTTATGTTTTTGTTGTTTTTAACTTGACTGTGTGGGCTATTTTATCTTGTTCTGGAAAGCACTTTGTAACTTTTTTTGTAAAGATTGTTAAGTTTTTAAAAGTGTCATATAAATAGCCTACAGCGTTACGGAAGGCTGACCCAAACGCATACACTGACAACGGAAGTATGATGACTAAACCGGTTTGTTGTAGGGGAAAAGGGACTTAGGACGGCAGCAGGCTGGAAGCAGGCTGGAAGGCAGGCAAGCAGGTAGGCTATGAGGTTGGTGATCCTGGGGGCGAAGGCAATTTAACTT
The DNA here is from genome assembly GCA_900302315.1 of Phycis blennoides. Classification (NCBI taxonomy): domain Eukaryota; kingdom Metazoa; phylum Chordata; class Actinopteri; order Gadiformes; family Phycidae; genus Phycis; species Phycis blennoides. The sequence continues at coordinate 13,500 of OMKI01059715.1, read as the reverse complement.
AAAGTCACGAAAAATAACGGTAGGTAAAACGAGAAGATAATTTGAACTCACAATTCCTAGAAGTCTACCACTGTGATTGAACCAACGATCTGGCGATGAGTGGGTGAAGAACCGGGATAGATATAGGCCTACTGCAGGGTAGATGAGCTGGAGATGGATTGCAAGTGTGCGGCTTGGAACAGATGAATGAAATGAATCGTAAATAAATGGAGAGCCGGTAGATATTGAAAAGGTTCGCCGCGCCCACCGCACAACCACGCAAACACCAAGAGGGGGAGACAGAGTCAAGAACACAGACACATGGAAGAGGGAAAACACAGAAACAAACACCAGGACAGACAGGGCCTTAGCCTTGGCACGAAGTGTATTATTATTATAACCAAATGGTTTAGTTTAATGTTTTAACTGAAGTTTCATATTTTGCCATATGATCATCGTAATGAATTTAGCTTACATAGCTCACACCGTCTCAGTGTCTCTTGCTCTGATAGCTTGAGGAGAAACTGACCATGTACCCATGCATGGGTATTACAGAGGAAAGGTATCACAATAGAAATGTGCCACAATCAAAAGGATTGTCAAATTCCTCTTGTGCCTGCTGCTGCTGCACTGAACCTGTCCCAGACGGTAGTACATGAAGAAATTGGTGATTATTGTTCTTTTTTCTGGTACTTCTATATCTAATTATAATGCAAATTCTTGTAAACTCATTTGTTGAACATGTTGGCTTTCTTCGTGGGCAACAATTCTTAGTTTCCAAAATACATGTTCTTGTTCATCTAAGTCAGGATGTCAAAATGCATGGTAGTTTGGATCTCATTTCAGTTTTTTCATTTTAAACGTTCTCAGGACCGCTAAAGATGATGGTTAGGGGCCCACGCATCGCCCTCACTCAAGTGGTCCGCAGGTCGTCTGACTCTGCTGACTCTTGTTCACTAACAGCCAAAGCAAATGGGTTGGACCATGCAGAGGGGCCAGAGCCACTGTCCACCCGGGGGGATATCCACCAACTTCAAGTGTCCATTGATGGTGTGATTGTCAACACGTCAAGGAGAGATTCCTGCATCAGACTTACAGGAATAAGTTGGGTTTTGTTGAAAACATTGTCACAGTTCTATTATAATGCAAAAAGGGGGAACTCCCAGTTCAATTTGACAACAACAAACTATTTTTCTTCAAACCAAGCAATTGCATATAAAGGCTTTTAGCAGCTGTTAAATAAATGATGGCATGATGTAGGCCTGTCTACATCTGTAGCCTACTTCTATACAGCTCAAGCTCAGCAATGACCCTTAACAAAAACAGCTCAGCAACAAAATTGCATTCAACGAGAAGAAACCCTGAGAAAGACATTTTAAAACAACACAAATTAAAGTGCACTTTTTGTGCATGTTTGTGGCAATTGGGCATTTTGAAAACGGTAAAAATAAAAATAGCATATTGTGTGAACCACAGAGGCAGAGAGATCCTGGATTTCGATGTGACAAAGCACTCTGCAGAACAATAACAGTCACATCTTGGTGTGTGTGTCCAGATATTTTCAGCGCAAAACACACATTTATCAATGCCCTGCCACATGTAACTGGTACTAAATACCTTTTCCCATGGGGAACGTTCCCTGTTCCCTGCTTCCCACTGGATAGAAAGATGCTCGTCCAAGAGAATGGTCTGGGTGGGCAGGGGCATGTGTATGGAAAGACAAGCAGTTAAAAACTTGTTCAAATGTGTTATATGATAAACATGATAATATATGCCATTTTTTCACGGGTACTGAACGAAGACAACAAGAATAAAATCCTATGTCTCCTCCAAACAGTTTGTGAACTTCCCACTCTGCTTCAAATGCAGGTAACAATGTTTTTGTGATGCCAAAGCGCTTTTTAGTGTACTCTTCATTGTCCGGACCGAGGGAGGCAGTGAGGTGTGTGTGGACGTGTAGCGCTCTGTCTGGGCAGCGGGTCACTGCGCCGTCCGAGAGAGGGTTGAGCTCCTTGCACACTTCTTGTATAACGTCACGATGTGTGTGAATGTGCGAAGCTCATCCCGGACAGCCGCCCATTGGATGATCCTGTCCGAGGGAGGGCTGTGCTCCCTGGACACCAACAGTGTGACGCTACTGCGTGCGTGGAGCTCCGTATTAAGATATCTGCGTCCGAGTGGCGGCTTCTTACTTAGGGTGCAACGCCACAGTGTGTGGCGCATCTCATGTACAACAACCCTCACATACAATGACTCACATACAAGTCACATACAAGAACTGCAGGGCGGCTGTGGGATTAATAAAGTACAATTTAAAAAAAAAAATATTTATAAAAAAAAAAAAAGTTCACTCAAAAGTACACACGTTTCAGAGAGGCAAGGATTTTCTACAATGCTGGAACCATGCGGTGCAGGAACAATGCCAGGCACATCCTGGTGAAACACATGTTCTCTTCAGCTGTTTCGTGTGCTGGACAAGAGCAGCTTATGGTCCAGGTTGATCTGAGTGAGGGCAGAGGACTACATAAAGGCATGCTGCTAATAGAGGTGGTCACTGACAGCTCTCATTTCGTTTAGGAGCATGAGCTTTTACTCAGCCGCCTGAGTCTCCAGATGTATAGCGTGTATCCCTCGTTGTCTCAGGCCCGCTGGAACTGTATCTACTTCAATCTGGAGGACAAAGACACTGAATGGTGTCTAATGCCATTTAACAAAGTGGTTTCTAACTGGTTGCCCGATAGTTCATTAGGTGATTTCCATGTGGTTACTGCTTGGGTGAGAAACGTTACTTACAGGCTTGTGAAAGCCGAAGCAGATTGGCCAGGATGGATCACATGCTCCCCGAAAGTGATGGCTTTGGGGAAGAGGCGAGTCTGTGGTGGCCACTGAATGCCCTGATACAGCTTCACAGCCTGGCGCAGTCTCTTGTTAGAGCTGCCCACCTGCTGGGACAGTCTAATGGCAATGCCCTGCCCATGAAACAAAGTTAGAAAAAAATGTCAAGGTCATTTTCAGGTCATTTTCAAAGATGGATCTTGATTCTCACTCTCACTCTTCATAGTCATAATCTAACCAGCCTCCACTTTGCAAAAGCACGAGTTTGAAGTACCATAAAATATCATGAAGCTAATAGTATCTCAATTGAAATTGGTACAAAATGTATCAATTTATTCATATCACATTTTTTATAGCAAATAATTTTACCTGAATTGCTCTCTGCTGTGTTATAGCCTTGCAGTTCCGCTGTCCTCTGAGGTCACTGTCAACGCCAGTCAGGGTCATCTGGAAGGTCACATCGGATCACGATGCTCTCTGGTACCTACCAAAACAGAACTAAAGAGTAGTACAGCTACTGTGAGCTGACACGACATTGCAGATGTTACAGATGATGACGAATAGGAATATGTTGACCACAACATTTTCAATTACCGCCGCTATGAATTCATAGCAACATTACTGTGTAAACGGTCATCACACCTAGATAAAGACATTCTATTGTATGCAGAATTTCTTATAGGTTGATATGGTTCACTGTTTACTGGGGCAGGCCTGCCCAAGAATGAAAAATGTGAAAAATGTTATAAAAAAGTATACAAAGTGATATGGATAGGTTTTCTTCCTGGTGTATGCAGCTGCGAGGTAAATAGGATGAAACCACAATCTCATACTGAGCTGATGTGACCCTCCTCTGTTGCAGCCCTGCTGATTGACTTAGACTAATGTGCAATTAAGATCAAATCTTACCTAATGCATCTTTAACAACTGTTACTTGAGCTTGTAGAACTGAATCATCTTGATGAAATAGTCCCATTTCCATCTGCAAACAATGTCTCGAGAGAAGAAGAAGACATCAGAGCTTTAATTAAGTGCTCTTGTTCTGAATACTAGTTCACTATTTCACTCACACAGTAAAAATCATTGTTGTACTTGGATGAGTAAATAGAACATATTTGCATATGTTCTTTGATAATGATATTAAAGGGAACCCAAGCCCATCTATTATTTTCTTCCTTTTTTCTGAATGTGGCAATGTCTTATTTGATCATCTCAATGGAAATATATGCCATTTTGTCACTGTTACTAACACGGGGCGGCAGTAGCTCAGTGGGTAGAACGGGTGGACAGAGTGGGTCGTCCGCTAACCGTAGGGTCGGCGGTTCGATCCCCTTGATCCCCACTTCCAAAAACTGTCTGCATGTCAAAGTGTCCTTGAGCAAGTCACTGAACCCCAACTTGCTCCCCGGGCTGCTGAACATAGCAGGCTGGCATTGTAAGTAAGAATCTGTTCTTAACTGCCCAGCCTGGTGAAATAACAGTAAAAAAAAACACAAGTAAAATCCTATGTTTGTAAGTTACATTCTACGCTGCAAACCTCTGCGGTGTTCATTCTGTGACCTTCACTCTTGGAGGTCACAATGAAGGGACACTGGCTATGTGGTGCTTGTGGATGTGTGGCTCTCCATCTGTGCAACAGGCGATGTTGATGGCTGTGTCCGAGAGAGTTACGCTTCACAAACACCAGTTTTCCCACCAGTCTTTGTGGATGTGTGGAGCTCTGTCTAGGCACTGGTTTATTTTGATGTCTGATGTACTTTTATATCATAACATTTTTGTATAATGATTGATATGATAATGAACAGATTTAGATATTGAATTTGATTATTTAATGAATGGCCCCAACATTTTGCACACAACTGTATGATCCTTCATGGTTCCTTTTAAGATTTTAGTTTTTATACTTAATTAAAACAAGTCAGGGCCAATAAAACTCTGGATACATTTGTATCATGATAGATAGAAGATTGTTTTCATAATGAAAGCCACTGAAATGTTGAAAATGTTCAAATGAAGCCATGTTTTACCTCTAAGTATGAGGTTGTTCTTCCAGTGCAGGGTACTACAAAACCCTTGACAGAAACCTGACACTCAAGTGACAGTGAGGAAAAAAGCTCTAGAGGAGCAATGGAAAAGGCTGTGTGAGGCTTGTTGGTGGTTGCTGGCCAGAGACCACACTTCACCAGAGCGGCTCTGCTTCACACTCAACATTACTGCAAAGATTAGAATTTTCTGTAGGATTTCTGTAAGAAAGATTGGTGGGACAAGCAATAGGGGCTTTTGGGGGTTAGGACCCAGGAAGATGTTTATAGGTTTGCACACACAAGGAATTTGACTTGGTGGTTGGTGCGCGACAGACATCAACAATCAACAATAACAATAGACATGCTATATGAATGAGATAAGCCTGGAAAAATACTTCTTTTTGAGAAAATAATTCTTCTGATAAGCGATCGAGACAAAGTAATGGTTAGAAAATGCTGTGAGAGGAATGGATGAGGGAGGCGAGGTCAAAGGATGAGAGAAACTGGGTGAAAGGCTATCCACCAAAATGTGACAACACATCACACTGGGTATAATCATAGACTGTAAGTTAGTACGCTATGAATCACCTTGTATGCCACTAGTAATGGGCAATAATGTCATAAATAAAAAGATTTTGTTGTTTGTTGATGTTTGTTTTTGTCTCCATTTAGCTTGTTGCAAAATCCTTTTTAAACTTTTGCTGGTGCATACAGGGGTTGAAGGGCTGGTGATAAGATAAGAGATGCTTGTGGGCAGTGTGAGGTAGGGCTGGGTGTGTCCATCTCCCTGGACCGCGCTACAAGACCTTGTGCTGAAAACCCACCTCTTGCCTTTGAAGATCTTAGTACACTGTCCTGGATCTCAAACACCATTCAGAGGGGCAGGACTAAGATCTCCTTTTCTGCTACCTCACTAAAATCCCCAGTGGACGTGTTAACCGCATATCTGCCAGCAATGCACTCAACAGGAAGAAAGGGTGCTGGGAATGAGCTGTCTGTACCCTGCAAGCTCCAACCTTCTCCTGCTTCTCCGTAAAAATGCCAGTATGTCATGAGGACAAAAGCCAGGGAACCTTTGCAGTTATATGTTGCAATGCAATACCTTTGGACACAGTGAACAACTATGAATTGAACAGCTGTTTACTGACCAGTCTATAGACGAAACATTGCAAGTTTGGCATCAAACTTAAAGCAGGCCAATGTTAACTCTTGTTTTGTTTCCATCATTTCTATTCGTTGCCGTGATGGACGTGATGTTTGAACACGCCGGCCTGGCAGCACTTCTCTGGTCTTCTCATGTTGGGCAGACTGGACGTCGCGGTGACGAGCCTGTTGAGGTACAAAGTGATATTATCATGAGACGTTGCCATGGCCACCGGGCATGCTGCTCATTTAGATATCTCTGGAGCACAATACATAGACACCTTTGAGATACCGTCAAAACTGTATTTCTATTGTGAATCTGTTGACAATAAATGTTATAATGAATTCATTAATTAATTGATGGAGATAATAAAGATAATTCATAAATTATCGCTGCCCATATCATTCACCATCTTAGAACCAATTCACAGAAGGTGGGAGTGTTTTGTTGCTTATGATAAGGGTCTAGTCTCCTGATGTATACACTGGGCTTAATACTGTGTCTACTCTTTTACTGGCTGCACCTTAAGTGAGCCATATTCCCCAATAGTGTATCCATGTATACTGCCCTACAAAGCCTAACTGCAGTAGCTACTAACTATGGCATTAAAGTGTTTCATTTTCATCGTCATTTTCACCGTCACCTTTCACTGTTGCCTTGAATGCAATCTCATTAATAATGTCCATTATCCTTGCCTTTATTATATAACACAATTAATAAATACAAGGTGACACTGAAATTCTGTAAAAAAAAACTAAAAAAAACCCCTTTATATTACGTGTTTTTTACTCGGCTAACATTGTTTATAATTTTGTAATCGTGAGGAAGAGCAGTGATGTGAATCCCTGCTGCTCAGGGGAGAGGTTCTCCCACATGTTCCCAGATCCTCTCCTGATCTGGATCTCTGCCAGATAAGGCGGATTCCTCAGCTTGGTCTTGGCGTGCCCTGCTCTCCGTGCCTGGACGTCCTCATTGTGCAGTTCCTCCACATCCACTTTTCCAGAGTTAGAGGATGCGAGGGCAACACCCCCAGGCCCCGCCTCTTCATCTCTTGCTCCGCCCCGTGATGAACAAACTGTCAGCACTGTCATGAAGGCCGTTCAGAAGGTTTCAGTGTGACGTCTTCAGTGGAGTTGAGGGTCACCGTACCAGCGAGCGTCGTGAGGAGGCTGTTCTAAGGCTAAGAACGTAGTGACAGGGTGAGGGGCATCACGCTCCCTTTGCAGAGGAAACACATAGGCAGACATCAGCCTTTCCTCTGCCTTTTTAGATCCTCTTCTGGTCACCTGTGGTAATGGTGTGTACTTCTGGTCACCTGTGGTAATGGTGTGTGCTTCTAGTCACCTGTGGTAATGGTGTGTGCTTCTAGTCACCTGTGGTAATGGTGTGTGCTTCTAGTCACCTGTGGTAATGGTGTGTACTTCTAGTCACCTGTGGTAATGGTGTGTCTACGCATGTGAATTTGTGTCAATCTGTGCCAGCTGCGATCCCAAAGCAAACCGCAGTTACTTCACTTGCTGCAGTTTGCTTTCGTTTGCTTTAGTTTTGAGTAACTTTGAGTAACTTGGCACTTAGTCAGAGATGTTGTATACTAGCAATGGTTAATCTAGCAATTGAAATGCTTGAAACTTGTTCTGGTGACTTTCTTACTGTATTAGCAGCAATGAAATGTTTCACCTTCTTATGACAAATGTACTCTTTGTAAGTCGCTTTGGATAAAAGCGTCTGCTAAATGCCCTAATGTAAATGAGTTGGATTTTGTACTTAGATACCGCAATTTTTACACGGTTATTTCTGAAAAACAAAGCACAATTGAAGTCTGAAACTTTGTCACAAGATAAAACACGAACACACACATTTAATTTTTAGTTATAGCTCAATTTCGAAAAACTGTGTATTTACTGCGGTCAGCCTTTGGACGGCAACATAATTGGTCTGAGAGGTTGTTCAATGCATGTCAACACAACAACAAATGTGATTGACAAGCAACACACATTACATTTGTCTGTTTGTCTTATTTCAAGTAAAGTCAAGTAAAACAAATAATATTGATCTAGTTCTCAAATATATACAGTATATACACATGCAAGGGGAGTGAAACATGAACCCCATGAAACAAAGTAATACAAATAAACACACTATTTTTCTTGTCTTTGCATAACAGAACATCATAAAGATTCAACAGAAATCTACTGGAAGTGAACATACAACACGCGGGAGGCTGTAGGCCTACCTCACAGAGGATGAACCAGGTAAGAAGGGCCACCAGAGAGTAATCTGCCCTAATGGTTCAGTTTATTAGATTTACAGAGACGGTTGCTCAGAGAACGTCAACATGGAATGGACTCGATCATAAGCGAGACATGATTATCTTTCAGAATTGCAAGCAGTTTTCTTTCTTAATGCATGTTGCGTGATATTTTTATTTTACCATAAACAAGATGCAATGAAATACTATTCAAAGAAACACGATATCTATGCAATGCAATAAAATACTGTACACTGCAAAACAATATAGTTCCCCTAATAGTAGGCTCATTTAGAAGAAGCCTGTACAGTCATGTATTCTAATAGTAATCTAGAGGTAGCCTACACAGTCCCCTATTAGTAATTTAGAGAACTGTATAATTAGATTAAATGGTTACATCATTCAAACAGCACAGCACATCCAAACAACTAGACTAAATAGTATGAAAACAATATACATTTATGATTATCAATATTAGCACTTGAATATTATCACTTGATGTGTTTTTTCTGTATAAATAAACATGTCACTGTTTTCATTCAATGCAATATATTTACAATCTTGATTTGCTCTGTTCTGATGACGTATGTGGACACGACAGAGCGCTGATACAAGCTCATGTCAGACCCCCGCCGGTGATGGTGCTTAGCCCTCCTGAAGATGACGCTGACCTTTTTCCTGAAGTACTGCCCGGAGAACACATAGAGCACGGGGTTCAGGACGCTGTTCAGGAACGCCACGTAAACTGAGACCTGGTGTCCGATGTCCAGAGGGTGGCCCCAGCGCATCTCATCCAGGAGCTCCAGCTCGTACAGGATGTCTAGAAAGGTGACGACGTGGAAGGGTCCCCAACACACCAGGAACAGTATCGCTACCGCGTACACGAGGGTTGTGGCCTTCCTGTCGCTTCCCTCGTAGGGACAAACCCCCTTCCTCCTTCTGCGTAAAGCCCGGATGACTGCGATGCTGCTGAACACAATTATCAGCACTGGGGAAATGAAGCCCAGCACATTCATCCCAATCTTGTGGGCTAATCGCCAAGCGGGACCGTAATCTAGTACACAAGCTATGGTTCCGGGGTCCTGGACAGAAGTGACTGTTCTGTACACCAGGCTGGGCAGGCTCATTAAAGCCCCCAGGAGCCACATGACAGCGCAGATGACTTTGGCGTACAGAGTGCGTCTCAGCCACCTGGCCTTCATGGTGCGGACTAGAGCCAGGTACCTGTCGATGCTAATCATTGCGATGATGTAGATGCTTGTGTACAAATTGACAATGATAGAGGAGTTAACTATCTTGCACAAGGCTTCCCCGTACGGCCAGTTGAAGTTGTTACGGATGTTCATTGCCCAGAAAGGGAGGCAAATGAGGAGGGCTGAGTCGGCCAGCGCCAGATTTCCCAAGTAGATCTCAGGAACATTTAAACTGTCTTTCTGGATGAGAAATACCAGCAGGACGAAGCTGTTACCCAGAAGTCCGAGCACGCTCAGGGTAAAAATGTATGGGGGGATAATGTTTTGAAGGAGGATCCATTCTTGATCCATCCAATCGGTCGTGTTTGGATGTATGGATGTGCTGCTATTTTCAGACCATACCATTGTCATGGACATGTTTATTGGCTCCATTCACTAGGAATAAATAAGTACATACAATGTGAGTATGTAAAACAAAATCTCAAAATCAATGTCAAAATCAATCTTATTAGAGAAAAAAGTGTTGGACTAAGAAATAGCCTAATAAAAGTAAACGAGGCTTATAAAAAGGTGTACTTTTTCATACGTACGCCTGGTTATAGAATGTAGGCCTAGTATGTAGGCTAATGTAAAATCCCATTGTTAAATCGCAATAATTAACATTTTACTGGAATTTACATTTCACCAAACTGATACATAAATACAGAATCTTACCTTGAAATGGTGAAGAAAAGTCCTTTAGACTGCTGAATGATATTCATTAAATGTGTCTGCAATAGTCCGAGCATCAGCACACGGAGCCCCCGACATCGTGTGCTACAGGCTAGATCTGAGGGTGTACTGAGTTCAGTATACAGAGATGCATTCCTTCTACACCCCGTATATGTGGACCATCAACTTGTTTATAGAAGGGCCACAACTGACATCTTGTGAAACGCTGGAGGCGAGCTATGTTCAAAATGTTAGGATTATGAAAGCTAATAGATCTTACATTGGTAGACGCAGGTGGTTGAATATGAATGAAGGAAAACGTAGCATTGCCAAATGTAAAAAATTATAATCATCAATTACACTACACTACACACTACACAAAACACTATCATGCAACGGTAATTCATGACTCGATAAGATAAGAATAGACAAGGCTCCATTTCCCGGATCGACTGTTTGCGTTCCGGCATAGTTTGGTCGACTTGGATCTGTGTCTGCTCATGAGGATGACTCTACATTTTACTTGAACTGTATTAATAAGAAACATTCAGAAACACAATAAATACACCTTTCCATAGGAATTGTATCAACAAAACAATTTGTCTAAATTATTATTATTATCAAAACAAAAACACGGAACTAAGTCACCAAAACAAATTCCCTGTTAAAGTAGCCTACATCTCACTTATTAGATATTTATAATCAATAATCAATAACAATTGTCAATCCTATATCTTTTACTGCCAACGACCAGACTTTCAACTACTACCCCTAAGTTGTGTTGTTGATAGGCTACTGCAAAGAAGCCAAATGTACAAATATGGAAGAATTGTAAAAGAAATGACTCATTGTCTTTTCTCTAAACAAAGTCATGACGTCTCCCTGAACAACACATTATCTTCAGCGATGTGCGCCAAAATATCCATGAAACTGATGCATCAACTGAGGAAAAAACATTGTTGCTTCTGTTTGTACAATTTGCACAATTCTGTAAACACTGCCACTTTCATTTCACTGTATGTCCTGTCCTGTACGTGACAAACAAATTGATTTAATCTTTAATCTTTTCATAGCAACACATTTGTGAATTCATAATACAGATAGATTGATTCCTTTAATGTATTTTATTTATTCAATCAAAATCTAAAATATTTAGGAAAGTAGAAACACAGACAAAGACAACATTCAGAAATTCTGTTGAAATGAGATACCGCAACAATCACAAAAGTGCACTTGAAACAAGGACATTATTCAAAACATGATGTGTGATGATTGTGTTTGTCATGTAAATAGAAGGTTGAGTAGTTAATCCCAAATTACATTGAATATGTTATTATCAATGTATGTATTTATTTATCATGGGCCTAAAATTCCAGAGCCATTGCATTCAATATTGTCAAAATGAATAAGAAAACAACCATCTGACTACAAATGTTCATTGTACAAAATCCTGATAGTTTGAATAACATAACTATAATCTAATTTAAGTCCATTATTTAGCTAATAAATATAGACTCCTAATGCCTTTCACAAAGCTGTGATCATGGGTCACACCTTGCTGCAATCTGTGTATCTCAAAGTGGAGCTCAGGTTGTTGTCACCAGCCGCCTTCCTCCACCTCCTCCTCCACCTCCCCCTGCACAGCGCCTGCCTGCAGACCTCTCTGGCCCGCTGCTTGAAATGCTTCCCCACCATCACGTACAGGAACGGATTCAACGCGCTGTTGCTGTAGCCCAGGTAGGTGGCCAACTGAATGCCGATGTCCAGCACATATGCCCACGTGCATCCCGAAATTACGTGGTAGTAATCCAGGCTGTCCAGGAAGATGAGGACCTGGTAGGGCAGCCAGCAGAGGACAAAGATGGCCAGCACCACCAGCACCAGGTAGGCGGCCTTCCTCTCCAGCGCCGCCGCCGTCTGCTCCCCGCAGCTCCGGCCCCGCAGCGCGCGGCTCTCCCGCAGGACCCTGCATATGTGGTACGTGCAGAAGGACACGACGGGCACGGGGATGAGGAAGCCCACCAGGTTGACGGTGAGGTTGTAACGCATCCTCCAGCCCTTGTGGGGGTAGTCCAAGAAGCAGGCGTCCACCCCCAGCTCAGGGAAGGAGCCCACCGTACGGAACAGGAGCGCCGGCAGGCTGAGCAGCACGCCCACCGCCCACACCCCGAGGCAGAGCCCGTGGGCCCCGGCCACGCGCCCCCCCCGGCCCCCCGGCCCCCCGGGGGAGGCCAGCGGCCGGGTGAGGGCCAGGTAGCGGTCGGCGCTCACCAGCGTCAGGAACAGCACACTGCAGTAGTAGTTCATGCTGATGACCACGCTGACCAGCTGGCACATGATCTTGCCGAACCTCCAGTGGAACTGACCGCTGACCGTGGCGACCCAGAAGGGCAGGCCGGACACCATGAGCAGGTCAGCGGCCGCCAGGTTGCCCAGGTAGATGTCCGCCGCTGTGCGGTGGCGTTGCCGCCGGTGGCAGAACACCAGGAGGACGAAGGCGTTGCCCACCATGCCCACTGCGCAGATGATGGACATGTAGCCAGGCTGCATGGTGTGCACCCAGTCCCAGGCTGCGGTGCTGTTGCACCAAGCTTCAGAGTTCTGGGAGAGGCTCTCGGTCACAGGCCCGCGGGACTGGTTGGAGAGCATGTCTGTCCAGAGAGGGTCCTGGCCAAGAGAGTGCTGCGAGGGGAAAGACTGAGCGACGTGCAGGGATGCAGACGAGACAGGACGATGACGTGGCTATGTGATTAATACTATGCAGTGGAGAATACAAAGCTTTTCACTGTGTCAATAGAGATAAATGGATGTGGCACGGATTCCGAACAAGTGGGAGATAATGTTTTTAATGGAGCGTAAGGAGAGAGGCAGACGTGAAAGCTGTTATCAACGGGAGTGCAAAGTGTGTGCATGCTGTCGCCCTGGAGAACACACGGAGCAACAGATGCCCGACTCCTTTCACTCGATCAGGACGATGTCAAATAGAACACAAAAGGTGGCCCCTCAAACATCAGACAGACATGCATCCATGTGTACTCCAAAGCCCCCTGCTTCTGCACACAACGCTGTATACACAAATACACACACACCTAGACACACAGAGACACACATGCACACAGAGACACACACACACACACACACATCCCCACACTGAGTGAGAGAAACACAGACACCGAGAGGAACAGAGAGAGAGAGAGACAGAAACAGAGACAGAGAGAGAGAGAGATAGAGAGAGAGAGAGAGAGAGAGAGAGAGAGAGAGAGAGAGAGAGAGAGAGAGAGAGAGAGAGAGACAGAGAGAGAGAGAGATAGAGAGAGAGAGAGATAGAGAGAGAGAGAGAGAGAGATAGAGATAGAGAGATAGAGA
>OMKI01059711.1:9078-26909 GCA_900302315.1 Phycis blennoides | reverse complement strand
AGACTCATTAAAGAAACATCGCGGAGATCTACACTTTCATTCCTTTTGAGAGTTATCAGTGCGGTTTGTCATGGCCAAATGTTTGGATGTAGCCTGGGGGGGGCCGGGGCCTCCCCCCCCCCCCCCCCCCCCCCCCCCCCCCCCCCCCCCCCCCCCCCCGCCCCCCCGCCCCCCCCCCCCCCCCCCCCCCCGTCGGACCCCCCCCCCCCCCCCCCCCAGGGAGGGCTCCACTGTCAGCTGCTAGGGTGTTAAGGACATGTCTCATCGGGGGGGGGGGGGGGGCGACGGTGGCTCAGAGGTTAAAGCGGGTGTACAGAGCGGGTCGTCCACCAACCGTAGGGTCAGCGGTTCGATTCCCCACCTCCAACTGTCCGCATGTCGAAGTGTCCTTGAGCAAGACACTGAACCCCAACTTGCTCCCTGGGTGCTGAATCTAGCAGCCCACTGCTCCTATGTACCACAGGATGGGTCAAATGCAGAGAATACATTTCATTCCCATATCTAAAATATACTGGGAATGACAAAAATGTTATCTAATCAAAATCTGAATTGGCAAAAGTTGGCAAATTGTTTAAGTTTCTGTTATGTTTTTAAAATGGTTTGTACAGGACATTTGTTTCCTGCACACACACAATGTACACAAATCCATCTGGTGGTTAGAGTATAAGACAAGCAAAGGCCTTTGCCAAAAGCCACTCAGCACACTTTTTTTGTACCAAATTACTTTTTTTGTGTGCTGGAAGAGTCGTACCTGAGCAGCAATTGAATCAGCACATCAAAATCCAAATTCATATTGAATCAAAACCTGTCAACAATTGAAAGGAACATTGAAATGAAGAAACACCCAATATCAGTATATAACAATAAGTATATTGAATCAGTATAACTAGGTGCTCTCTGACTGCTATTGTAAACGCTGTTGTGTTATAATTACCAGGCACTGGGCAGCCTTGTCAGATCTGGTGAACTCTCTGCTGAACTCCATGAAGGCTATCTGCTCCCTCCTACTCCTGCTCTTCCTCTTCCTCATCATCTTCGCCCTGCTGGGCATGCAGCTGTTCGGAGGCAAATTCAACTTTGACGAGACTCAGATGAAGAGAAGCACATTTGACTCCTTCCCTCAGGCCCTGCTCACCTGCTTCCAGGTGAGGGGCCAATCTGTTATTGAACCCAACACTTCCGATCCTTTAAGTTTCATGAGTGGATCACATGATGCTATTTCATTGACAAATGTCTTTCTTTTCTTTCTATCGTTCATTCATTCACGTATTAATTAATTCATTCATTCATTCTTTCTTTCATTCTACCTTTCATTCTTACTTTATTTTATTTTTTTTCATTTCTTGCTTCCTTCTGTGGACTGCCTGTCTGTCTGCCTCCTTGACTTACTGCCTGCCTGTCTGTCTGCCTCCTTGACTGCCTGCCTGTCTGTCTGTCTGTTTGCCCGTGTGCAGATCCTCACCGGGGAGGACTGGAATGCTGTGATGTATGATGGCATCATGGCGTACGGAGGACCCGTCTTCCCCAACATGGTGGTGTGCATTTACTTTGTCATCCTCTTCGTCTGCGGCAACTGTATCCTTCCTAAGAACACCGTCGCCGTGGTTACGTGAGACCGTAACACTTTAGGAAAGCACTGTATGTGTTTGCAATGGGTTATTTGTTGTTTATCAAATGGGTTCCTTCATGGCAAAAACCAGACATCCTTCTCAATGTCTTCTTGGCTATCGCTGTAGACAACTTGGCAGGTGGAGGCGGGAAAAAGAAGGAGGAGTAAGTAGCATTTCCAGTGGAGATTGTTAATGTAAACATGAATCACCCATTGAGGGGAACAGAACATGCACATCCATCCCAGAGACACGGACCTATAGGGAGCTGTGTCCTTCTTCAGACTGACTCCCCAGTAACTGCAAATGTTTACTTTGCAGAGAGAAAAAGGAGGAGGATGACGAGTGGGATGAAGACGAGGAGAAGGAGGACGAAGATACAGGGGTAAAATATATGACGTAACCTTTACCACGCTTTGGGTTCGATTTTTGCCAAACATAACAATGGAAAATCAATAAACATGTTTCCCCTCTGTTCTCGACCCCGTGCAGAACGATGAAGATGACTGGCAGGAGAATGAAGAGTTGCGAGCCATCGAGGGCTTGGAGGGTGAGTGTGGAGCGCGCCGCGGCAGAATGCAGCACGCGCCTTCTGAAGGCGTATCGGTTTATTGGATTGTTCTGTTCTGCTGCAGGTGTCGCTCCCATGAAGCCTGAGTTTTCCGGGCCAAAGGAGAAGATCGTGCCCATTCCTGACGGAAGCTCGTTTTTCATTCTTGGGAAGAAGAACTGGTAATTAGGAATCCTGCGCAGTCAAACCCCTGGTGTCTTTGTTGTGGATGCAGAGAGTGAAGTGCCGTCGTGATTCTGCCGGTGTTGAAGGCAACACCATAGCGTTTGTTTTAGAACACACGCTCCATGCTATGTTTCGGAGGACTTGCTGCATGTTATACGTTCATTATCTCACTTCATTCGCCTTATCCCGCCTGCAGCTTGCGAGTGGCCTGCCACAACCTCATCCACCACCCCTACATCACCAACTTCATCCTCATCTTCATCATCCTCAGCAGTATCTCACTGGCCGCTGAGGATCCCATCAAGTCTCACTCCTTCCGCAACATCGTAAGACCTCCGACGCCTTCCGGCTCCGGAGGCTGAAGCGGTCGGCGCATGATGAGCTCGGCCGGGCGTTCGGAGAACTCGGAACCTCAGCCAGTCAACCAGAGTTGACCGGCTGAGGTTCCGAGGGGCCGGAGCATCTGAGCTGCCCGCCGCCCTGCCGGTAGCGAACGGCAGGTCGGCGTGAACGTTGAAAGCGTTTGGCGACGCCGGGGCTGACGGCTCATCGTGTGTTCACCGCTTCACGTCTTCAAAGGAGCGCATGCATGTCCTTCATGTACACGCTGCTGCAGCTTCTGTTTGTCCTCCTCCAGGTACTCGGCTACGCTGATTACGTGTTCACTTCAGTGTTCACCGTGGAGATCATTCTGAAGGTAATCACCGTGGCCGTGATGTGATGTTTTTAAAAGCTCTCAGAATGCACCCCCTCAAAAAAAAAAATAAGACGGAAAAAGAAAGACCTCCCTTATAATTCTGTAACAATGTTTCCCTGTGGGTCTAGATGACCGTTTATGGAGCTTTTCTGCACACGGGCTCCTTCTGCCGAAACGCCTTCAACCTCCTGGACCTGCTGGTCGTCAGTGTGTCTCTCATGTCCTTCTTCCTCCAGTGAGTTGATACTCAAGTAGCAGCCGGCCCCTGTTTAAAGTTTGAAGACGAGTCTCTGAGCAGAGTCTCTGCTGAAACTCAAAATCACAATCAAATCTCGTGTTCACCTTCTGGAGTGAAAACGACGGCGGCTTTCGTTGACCGCGGTGGTGATGCTCCCCTGTTGCTGCTTTCAGCTCGAGCGCCATCTCCGTGGTGAAGATCCTCAGGGTGCTGCGAGTGCTGAGGCCACTCAGAGCCATCAACAGAGCCAAGGGCCTCAAGGTAACCAGGGCTTCTTACTTTCTCTCTTTCTATCTTTCTCTCTTTCCATTCTTTCATTCTGTCTGTCTCTCTTTCATTCTGTCTGTCTCTCTTTCATTCTGTCTGTCTGTCTTTCTTTCTTTCTTAGTATCTCTCTCTCTACCTTTCGTTTTTTCATTCTTTCTTCCCTTCTGTCTTGTCTTCCTGTGCGTCTTTCTTTCTTGAGATGCTGTTTGTATTTCCTGAATAAAAAAACGTCTGCCGTCTTCTTGTGTGCCCGCAGAACGTGGTGCAGTGTGTGTTCGTGGCCATCCGAACCATCGGCAACATCCTGATCGTGACCTCCCTGCTGCAGTTCATGTTTGCCTGCATTGGCGTGCAGCTCTTCAAGGTGCAGGGACCTTCCTTTTGGTTTTTTCCTGCGCTCGACCGTCACCATGCGCTCACGCGGTTCTGATGATGTCGTCGCTCACCTCTCGCTCTGCCTTCCAGGGCCGCTTCTACAGCTGCACAGACGAGGCCAAGCACACGCCGGACGAATGCAAGTGAGTGGGTCCCCCCCCCCCCCCGCTGTCTTCTGTCTCGTGGACACGGGAGCCGGTTAACCTGTTAAGCGCCGTCTGCCGTGGTTTGCAGGGGCACCTTCGTGGTGTACAAGGACGGCGACATGAACCACCCCATGGTGCGGGAGCGCATCTGGGAGAACAGCGACTTCAACTTTGACAACGTGCTGATGGGCATGCTGGCGCTGTTCACCGTGTCCACCTTTGAAGGCTGGCCGCAGTAAGTAATGACCACGGCCATAGATCGATGCCGTATTGACGCAGTGAGTGTACTTAGTGAATTAACTGTGGTCCCATTTGTGCACGCTTTGATACAAAGTGACTTACAGTGACTTCTAGATGCATGTCATCAAGGAGCAAGGTTTAGGCATCTTGGATATCTGCAGGTAGACTGTGGCCATATTATTGTGTGTTATTATATTGTTATGATATATGATGATATATTATATGTTATGTATGATATATGTTACATAGATACACTGGGGCCCTACATAGGACTTGGTAGGCTAATGCTTCTCTGCCTTTCCTCGTACAGACTCCTCTACAAGGCTGTTGACGCCAACGCGATCAACCGGGGCCCCATTTACAACTACCGAGTGGAGATCTCCATTTTCTTCATCATCTACATCATCATCATCGCTTTCTTCATGATGAACATCTTTGTGGGTTTCGTCATCATTACGTTTCGAGAGCAGGGAGAGGCGGAGTTCAAAAACTGCGAACTCAACAAAAATCAGGTTGGTTCATTCATTGCACATTGGAAACATTTTCAAATAAAAATACTAAATAATTCAATAATATGACATGACTGATCTCTCTTCCCACTCCGGTGTCCTTCACAGAGACAGTGTGTGTACTACGCGCTGAAAGCACAGCCTATAAAAATCTACATACCGAAAAACCCGTCGCAGCTGAAATTCTGGAGGATCATCAACTCCAGCCAGTTTGAGTACATCATGTTTGTGCTGATCCTGGGCAACACGCTCACACTGGCCGTGCAGGTATACGCTCCGGTCTGAAACCCTGGCGCTGTTCTGTGTCTGCTGTGGTCTCATCTGCTCGTTGATGGTCACAACCATGACCTCTTTTCTCTGCTTTCCTTTGCCCAGCATTACGAGCAGTCCAAACTGTTCACCTCCATCATGGACATTCTCAACATGATCTTCACCGTGGTCTTCACCGTGGAGATGGTGGTCAAGCTGCTGGCTCTTCGGGTTCATGTACGCGTGCCCCTCGCGTGCGGCTGCCGCGCAGTACGCGCAGAAGCGCGAGCAGATAGATGATTCCTTGGACGCATGCGGTGTCTTCATGTCTTTCTCTGTATCTTTTCTGCAGCACTACTTCATCGACCCGTGGAATTCGTTTGACGCTTTGATTGTCGTCGGCAGCGTTTTGGATATCGCGGTTTCAGAGTTTAGCGTGAGTTTTGTTTTCTTTTTTGCTTCCAAGACATTTCAAATGTGTGTCCCGTGGTTCATTTGAGATGCATCCTGGCATCTCAGTAGTGACAGTAATGTGTTGGTTCTTCTCCACTATTTCTCTTGTCGAACCTAATGGTGATCCAGGGGGGAGGTGAACATGCTGAGGTAAGACTTGCCAGAACTGTATGGACACACACACACAAATATAATGTGCTTGACAATGTGCTCATTTGATACTTTAATTCCTTCCAACAACATGGAACACCCGCTATTTATAATTCCATTCTGCTACCCCCCCCCCCCCCTCTCTCCAGGGTGGTAGCAAAGGTGAAAGTGGAAAAGTGTCCATCACGTTCTTCCGTTTATTCCGAGTCTTGCGATTGGTCAAACTACTCAGCAAAGGGGAGGGCATTCGAACCCTCCTCTGGACCTTCATCAAGTCTCTCCAGGTCAGCGCAGTATTCATTCAAATCCTTCTCCAAATGTTTGAATCATTTTAACACAAATGTCATACACAAGTAGCCTATGCTATTGTGCCGCTAATAGTAATTTATTTCTCCATCCTGACAGGCTTTGCCCTATGTCGGCCTGCTCATCGCCATGATCTTTTTTATCTATGCTGTGATAGGCATGCAGGTGAGTCACTCTCACCAACGTGACCTAGAAATACCTCATCCGCTCAAGCCTTTAATCAGAAGATTAGAAAATGGATGACAATTCATTAAAAAATTAATGAGGAACAAAGGGAAATGTAGAAACGTTGAATAAGACACATGGCCTTCGCCATTTTACAGATTCTTGTAATAGTTAGAAACAGAGATGGTTCATCACTCATAATTCAGATCAGTACCTGTGATGTTCTAGTTGGTAAAGAGCTGACTGCTGACTGTTGTGCTTTCAGACATTTGGGAAGGTGGCCGTGGATGAGAACACACACATCAACAGGAACTGTAACTTCCAGACCTTCTTCATGGCTGTGCTGGTGCTCTTCAGGTTGGTCCCTGTAGCTGCTGCAGTTCTGCTACACTGCAGCAGTTCTGCTACACACGAACAAACTACAAAATGCTCTCCACAAACTGGTCTCTTATAGGTGCTTAAAGGAAAGCTCCAGGGGTTTTCAACTCTATTCTCTGCCCTATATTCTGCTCAATTTGGGTGTAAGGGACTAATGCGGACAACAGTTATTGAGATTGTTCAGGAATTGAGCAAGAATGCCGCAGCTGTAATCCAGGAACGGGCTGCAGTGTAATCCTTTGGGGGAATAACGCCGTGTCAATGTACATCCATGTTTAGTGTTATATAAAAGATTAAAGTGACGGAGAGTTCAGATCGTAACAACAACAGGGAAATATCCTGCAACAACAAGATGTCAGCCTTCTCCTTGAGCGAGACTTGGACACAATAAAAAACAGACCATGTTCAAGCAAGAGGTAAAGAAACTGATGTTATGTTTCTGTGAGGATCCTTCCCGTATTGATAGACTATAGGCTGAGCCTAAAGGAACAAGCAGGGGAGGAGGTACATCCACAGGCACTATTCCCCCAAAGGATTACACTGCAGCCCATTTTCACATATTACAGCTGCAGCGTTCTCGCTGCAAATCTCTACCGGACAAATCTCAAGAACCGTTGTCCACATTAGTCCCTGAGACCCAAACAAACTCCAAAGGTTTCCCTTTAAATCCTCCTGTTCATCTTGTAATCTCTGTTGCCCTCTCTGTCTTTGTCCTAATACCTGGTCTCTCTCTCTCTTTCTCTCACTCTCTCTCTTATCTCTCTCTCCCTTTCTCTCTTGCTCCATTCCTCACTCTCTCTCTTGCTCCCTTTCTTTCTTTCTCTCTCTCTCTCTCTCTCTCTCTCTCTCTCTCTCTCTCTCCTCTCTCTCTCTCTCTCTCTCTCCCCCCCCCTCCCCCCCTACAGGTGTGCTACAGGTGAGCAGTGGCAGGAGATCATGCTGGCCGCCCTGCCGGGCCGGCGCTGTGACCCAGAGTCGGACACGGTGCCCGGCGAGGAGTTCAGCTGCGGCAGCAACCTGGCCTACATCTACTTCATCAGCTTCTTCATGCTCTGCGCTTACCTGGTGAGAGGAGCCCAGACGGATTACTGCCCCCCCCCCCCAGACCCGCCCGCTCCCCCTCTCCCCACCCCCACGCTGTTGAAGTGCAGCCCATGCAACTTGAGACTCTGCTCTCAGTACAGTCTGCTCTCAGTACAATCCTTGCAGGTCCTTTGAAGAGAGAGAGGCATACACGTTCTGAGGCTATTCACTTAATGTATGTTTTGATTTGCAGAGTAATGCTGTATATCATGTTCTAGTGCTAGAGCATAACAGTAGCAGAAATATGAGCAGGGTTTACCCTCCCTTATCACCTGCTTGGTGGTTATCCTGATCAGTTTAATATTATTCATGGTCCCTGTGTCATTTTAAAATCAGTTATACCAACCATCTCTACGGGTCTATTTGGTCATCGTAAGAGGGCCTATAAATGTATCTAACTAATAAAAACATTATACACCGCATTATATCACCACACAAGTCCTTAAAGGTATAATTTTCATTATGACTTCTCCTGTGCCACCGTTTATTTGTAGCCCTCAACAAGTTTTGCTTGTATTTATTTTTTATTTTTTTGGGCTTCCTCGCTCAGATTATCAATTTGTTCATCGCTGTCATCATGGACAACTTTGAGTACCTGACCAGAGACTGGACCGTGCTGGGCACCCACCACCTGGACGAGTTCAAGAGGGTCTGGTCCGACTACGACCCAGAGGCCACGTAAGAACAGGCCTCGGGGTCTCTCCCTCCCGGTCGAACCTCCCGCCACACACCAGACGTCCTCCGTGTTATGAATGACGTACAATAGCACGTTTATTTACGCTTCTTCTCGGCTCAACAGGGCACACGCGATGATAGTCTCTTGTGTATTTTGGTAAATGTCTAAAGTCTTTGTGTTTGTTGGCTGTCCGCAGCGGTCGCATTAAGCACATAGACGTGGTCACTATGTTGCGCAGGATTCAACCGCCTCTTGGCTTTGGAAAGCTATGCCCCCATCGCGTGGCTTGTAAGGTAAGACACACAGAAGATGCATCGTCCGTTCGCAACCTCCCTTCTAGAATGTAAGCCCCGGTGCGGTCTTAAGAGAGTTATATACACACAATATTATTCACAACTTTCTGCATTTGAGGCATCTACTGTTGTTGTTGCGCCAGCGTAGCGCCATGTCCCGCTCTGTTCCCTGAGGTAAACAGGGAATCCTGAAGGTATATGCATGTCAACATAGACACTGTGTGGACCTGGCGTCGGTCCTTAGCAAAGTGGTGACACGTACTGTACACACACACACACACACACACACACACACACACACACACACACACACACACACACACACACAGATCCCTTTCCACTTGGCACCTTCAAGCCTTTCCCTAGGTTAATCTGCAATCTACGGCCACACACTGCTCACACTGGTCTGGAGCACGCCTTCCTCTTCCCCCTGCCAATCCTATTAGTGCTCCCCTCCCCCCCCCCTCTCTCTCTTTCTCTCTCTCTCTCTCTCACTCCTCCATCTTCACCCCGTCTCAACCTCTCTCGCCCTATCAGAGGCTGGTTGCCATGAATGTGCCGCTGCACGCTGATGGGACCGTCACCTTCAGCGCCACCCTTTTTGCCCTCGTGCGCACCTCGCTGAAGATTAAGACAGAAGGTGATCCTGCCCTGCCCCCCCCCCCACACACACACACACACACACATACACACACACACATGCACACACACACACACACACACAAATGTCATACCAAAACTTACATACACTTACACTTTTAATTACACTGTGAACTACAATGACCTAGTTTTGGGATTGCGCTAAGTAACTGTCTATGTATGAATTCCCCCTCTGTGCAGGACCCATTGACCAACAAAACGAAGAGCTAAAGTTGATCATTAAGAAGCTATGGAAGCGCACAAAGCCTAAGCTCATTGATGAAATCATTCCGCCCCCTAGAGGTAAGATACAGAACTACACTCTTGTCGACTGGTTCTCTGATGAAGACACATTGAACAGATAAAGCTATAAAACAGAATTTGTGCATCAAGGAATCCAAATGTCATCACATAGCTGTCACCTGACCTCAACTCCTAAATATGTGTCAGCCACAGGGACTAAAAAAAACGTTTCCCTTGCTCAGGGGACGAGGTGACCTGCGGGAAGTTTTACGCCAGCTTCCTGATCCAGGACTATTTCAAAAAGTACCGCAAAAGAAAGGAGAGGGAAAGAAAGAGCAAAAAGAAGGACAAGGCGGCGTCTCTTCAGGTAGACCCGCCGCTGCGCCCCCACAGCTCCGGCTCGGCCCCCCCCCGTCCTCCGTTTACCTCAGTCACCGACCTCGCCAATTAACCACCCGTTTGTGCGTGTGTGTGCGTGTGCGTGTGTGCGCGTGCGTGCGTGCGTGCGTGTGTGTGTGTCCGCGCGTGTGCAGCAAGGGCTGCGGACGCTCCAGGACCTGGCCCCGGAGATGCGCCTGGCCATGGCCTGCGACCTGGAGGACGAAGAGGCCGTGGACATGGGAGACGAGGTGTTCGACAGCGAGGCGGGCACCTCCGTCACCAACACCCCCGCCTGCACGCCGCTGCCGCCGGCGGGCCCGGAGCCGCAGACGGCGGTGTACCTGGAGGACGCGCCGGAGCCGTCCGACGGCGGCGTGGTGACGGAGCAGGTGACGCGCACGCCGGAGCACCTGAGGCCGGATTCCCTGTTCCCGGGGGCGAGCGTGGTGACGGAACAGCCCGCCGTGTCCGAGGCCACCAGGTGAGGCTGAGCTGCTTTCCTCTCCTCTCTCTCTCTCTCTCTCTCTCTCTCTCTCTCTCTCTCTCTCTCCGCGACCCACACACCGCGGTGTACGTCGCCGTGCGTCTCTCAAGGGGCGACACCGCAACTCGGCTCCTTTAAGACAGACCTTGCACTCCTTGCACCATTCACTTTAAAACACGTACTGTTGCTTGTTGTTTGTATTGTCGGTGTTGTTTTGTTGTTTGTTCGCTGTACTGTTGACCGTTGCGCGCGAACCACCGGGACAAATTCCTCGTAGGTGCAAACCCACTTGGCAATAAAGTCCTTCTGAGTTCTGAGTTCTAACGTGCTCTTCTCTCCCGATTCCTCGGCCGGATCTCCGTCAGTGAGCTGCTGCCTCCTCCGCCTCCTCCTCCTCCTACTGTGGTGTGGTGTGAAGGCAGAGGGGAGGCTGCGGTCGAAGCCGCCGGGGTTCAAACGCCGCTGATCGAACCCCCGACGACTGACCCGCCGGCGGTGGACACAGCGGGGGTCCAGCCCGCGCTGACTGAGCCGGCGGCGGCTGCTCCGGGGGGGGCTGCTCCGGGGGGGGCTGCTCCGGCGTACGATCAGGTGTATTACCCTGAGAGCAACGCGGCGCTCGCATCAGCATCTAATGGGTGGGCACGCGTACACATGTACACACAACAACGTGTTTGGCAGGAACGAGGAGAGAGGGGATGCTTAACGTATTTGGGCCGGTTCGCTGAACCCTGGTTGAATTAATGAACGCAGAACGAGTCCTTCGAACACAAATGTGAGTCCCACTGAGTCAGTCCATTGCAACTGGTGGGTCGATGCAATAAAAAAATTTAATTCACCATGGTGTTCATCAGCAGGACATTTAACGTTCCAACCGCACGCCTCTCCGGCTATTTCCTGCGTTCCTGCGTATTTACTGCATGCGCAGTGGAGTGTAAACACAGAATCGAAACGTATGGATTTGTGCTATTCGAAAAAACTACCCGTTTATAAGTGCTTAGGTGTGTCGGACAAAACAAAGACACAAGTCTGGGAGCTGCTAAACACTCGTTTGGAGTAGAATGGATGTCAACGACTCCCAAACTGCCCAGAATGTGAAAAATTGAGCAGTTTACCAATGTCAACAATTGACCTGGGGTCTTCGCAAACCGGCCAGGTCATTAAAGAGAAAGTGAACCAGAGGCTCAGCAGCCTGTATTATTATTATTATTATTATTATTATTATTATTATTATTATTATTATGTTATATTCACACACACCACAGGTCTTTTTGAGCTACTTCCTTTGCTGCATGCGTAGGTATATCTATCCAGCCGTCTCCCCGGCCCCCACGGACACGGGCTACAGTGAGCATGGTCCCAGCCAGGCGGGGAGCGTAGCCGAGGTCCCCTATGGCCGCCACATGGGCAATGGAAGTGTGCACGGCGAGAGTGTGTCTGCAGACCCCCAGGGCGCCTACATCGGCAATGGATACAACGGGAGTGGGTACTCTGAAGCCAGTTACAACGGAAACGGCAGTGTCCTCAGCGTCAATGGAAACGGCAGCGTCGCCAGTGACTACGGCAACGGCAGCGCGGCTAACGGCAGCGCGGCTAACGGCGGTAGCTACGCCTCGAGCGACTACCATGGAAACGACAGCGCCATGCGGTTTGTCAGGAGACGCCTCCTGCCCACGTTACCCACAGGTGGGGAAATGCCGAAGGAACGTGATCCTGCGAGTCCTGCGCTCGTTCACCTCGGTCGCGGCTCCTCGTGTCTTACGGTCGGGTGCCCGTCTTTTGTTTTTACAGGGCGGAAGCCATCTTTTAACCTCCAGTGTCTGAGGCCGCAGACCAGCGTGGATTCCCTGCCTGTCCCTGCCTACAGGGACGCCTCCCCCTCACCCAGATCCAGACTGCAGGTAACTGTCAGCCATTGGACCCAGCCATTGTTTTTCTGTCATTTTTTATTGCAATCGTGTTGCATGACGCAACATATATGACACTATTATGGATGAATATAACTTGGTTGGTATGTAGCCTGTTCATATGAATGATGTCCACAAAATACCAAACTTTACTTCTACTACACCAGAAATCAGCACAAACAGTTGCCAGTTTTGGATGCATCTACTGAGATCACATCATTCTTTACTTACAGAAACATAAAAACAAACAATGCACTTAGATAAACAGGACACAGGCCAACACAATTAACTAATCAGGTCAGGTGAAACAAATGAGAGCAACACTCAGGGGGTGACATCTTGTGGACAAGACTAACAATTACACGGGAATGAGGGCAAGGCTGCGGTCGAATAGTCTCTTCTGCTTAGGAAGCTTCCAAACTGAGTGAAATCACCTGGAAGCATTTAAGTGGTTTCTAAGTGGCAGCCATGATAAGAGATCTCTAAATGCTAGGGTACACTGGACCATCCTTCACCAAAGGAAAGAGATAATACTTCCCACAATTCCTTGCGGCAGGAACATTTAAAGCGACACCCCATTCACCCTGTTCACGAAAACAAAAGATCAGCATGACCATCAATTATTTTCAAATTATATCATACTAATTGTGATTCATGTTGATTAATATGAATGGACAGGAGTGTGAACAACCATTCTCCCACTGACAACCTTTCTTTTCATTTTTGTTACTGGTAGCCTAAACACTTTGAATTTGAATTCCTACCATGGTAATAAAGTCATTTTTACCGGGTTGTCCACAGTTATATAGCCTGCATGGAACAACACAGTAAAAAAACACTTGTGCAAAGTATCTAAAATGCCTTTTTTTGTTGACATCTTCAGAACATCATAGTTTCCCCAGCCCAGACTCACATCCATAACACCCGCCATTGCGTCAGACGTCCTTATGAATTCAAGTCGAGGAAAAGTGGTTAAGAAAGGACATGCTATTTTTTGTGACAACCACACTCAATCATACAGGACCAGAGCTGTTTGTACACCGCCCCCATAAGAGCTAAGATAAGATAATACTAGCAGTAGAATAAAAACGAAATACAACATTGTAAACAAGATTACATCTACAAAATATGATGTACTAAAATACACAGGAAATATAGCTACATCCCTGCTGTTAGCCTACATCCCTATTGGAGGTCATAGTTTTTTAGGGCAGTGGTTCAACAGCCTTACTGTCCCTCTCTGACCTCCGTGCGCCTCTAGCCCCAGCACAGCCTGGACTCCAGGGCGGGCAGCGCGTTGTCAGTGTCCCCGGCCTCCTGGGCCCACCCAGCGGCCCCCGCCGCCGCCGCCGCCCCCGCGCCCGGGGCAGCGGAGTCCCTGGGCCGCAGGGGCAAGCTCCTGTACTCGCCCATGATCCTGGTGGACCAGGCCAGCGGCTCCCACCAGCCCGTGTGGACGGACGGCACCGCCAGCCTCCCTGTGGGGAGCCGACCCAGCGGCTGGTACCCCAGTCAAGCCAGGACCTACACCAGCGGCAGGATGCCGCCCATCCTGCAGCGGGACCTCATAGAGAAGGGCAGCGCGGACAGCCTGGTGGAGTCGGTGAGTCGACCTGTCCGCTCCGGCGCCCCCTCGCTTGCCCCCCCCCGGAAACCCAACCAAGGGACGTGGCGGTGTGGAGATGATGAACTAGTTCATGTTCAGGATTGATTAGTCACCCAAATGTTGAATTGCTGTTGTAGTATTTTAAGTCAGAGAGTGAGAAGGAAAAAAATAGGACAAAGATGTCTGTCGAGATTGTTTCTTTATTGTCATTAGTTAATCATTTGTTACTTTTTTCGTCCACCAGATCTTGATATCAGAGGGGCTTGGGCATTACGCCAGGGACCCGAAATTTGTGAACTTTGCCAAGCGAGAGATCGCGGAGGCCTGCCACATGACCCTGGACGAGATGGAGAACGCGGCCACCGACCTCATCGTCCGCGGAGCCGGCCAGTCCCTCGGCCGCTTTGAGGAGGAGCTGGCGGACGAGATGAACTGCGTGATTTCCTACTGAGATGGGCTCCGGGAGCGTAGGCGTGCCTGTTTCACAGGAATGCGTTGCTGCGCTTTGGGTTTCTGATGTGTTTTGGAGAAAAACATTGAATGTCTTTGGAGTGAGTGGCGATTGAGTAGGAGGTATGCTGCGCCGTTATTGAACATGATTCCCACGTCGCATGTGTCACCGAAACAGAAAACACTCCACGGGAAAAAAAAGACCAAAATGAACTTGATGGAAATGTACAAATCATGAGCCAAAATGTACACAGATACGTATACTTATAGGTGATTAGCGGCCGCTGGTATAAGACCATCTGTAGTCAAACTCCACAAGGCTTCCACATGGGATTGGAACATTCTACATGATGCTAACTATGATGAAGAAAAGGTATTTAGGTAAAGTTTTACTACGATAAACCGCATTTTTGCATTGTATTCTAATTTTGTAATTTTGTGTCATCACTTTATACAAACCATTATCTTTGAAGTTATTAATCATCACATTCTAATTATATAAAATGAGCTGTATTAAAAAAGCTTATTATTATGCAGATTGTCCATTGAAACTATACATTTTGATCTATATACTATTACATATAAATATGAATATACTATATAAAAACTATTTTAATTGATGATCATCAGGTGTGGTTGAAGTCCTTCAGAATAATGTCAATGAATGTATTCCCCAAAATATTCCCCAAATTAGCAACACATGAAGCGACTTCTGATAGTTGGCTGCTGTTAGCATAAGGCTGTCGGTGTGAGCCAACTAAACTAAGCCACCAGCACGACCAGCGACGTGAAACCACAGCTGCTGTGAGACTACATCCACACTTTGATTCGTGCTGTGCACAAAAAAGCCTCTGTGGTCACTGGTAAGAAAAACAAGAAGAAAAAACAGGATTTTGGGGGAGAGCGAGTCTGTAGATATTTTCACTGATTAAATAAAGAATGACTTCAACATGTCTACAACAAGGCCAAAAAGGAAATACAAGAACAAATACTTGATAATGTTACTGTAGGGCTACTGTAACTGAATGCTGTGCTGTCAGCCATATGAATGAAGGTAAGATGTTTAATGTTACATTTATTTTCAAGTAGTTTTCCTTCAGACATTCCCCTTCTGATACCACTGCAATGCTTACCTTGCTGGTAACACTCTGAACAATGAGAGTACATGAATTAACCATGTATTAACATTAGTTAATGCAGTAATAAGCTTTAACCAACAGTTAAGTAATGGTCTAGTAATCATTTACTAATGTTCAAGTTTACTAATGATGTTTGTGTTAACTAAGGTAATGGTCTTCATTTTAACTAATGTATTAATTTATACATGATTAAATAGGGTTAGGATTAAGCTACTAACTCAGACCCCATGCCAATGTCATATAAGTAATCAAACCTTCAGTTGTTTTGGATCAATCAGCTCACCAGGACACCAATGCTACCCATCTGTGTCCCACCATATAATTCCTCTAAGCTTGAAGGAACCTAAAGGTCTTGGTGTAAACCACACGATAGGCTAATCCACTGGTAGTCTGGAAGGATGGGATTCTTGCTGGTTGGCATGTTTGAATTGCCACCTTGAGGAACAGTGAGGAAATTGTTAAAACACAGGTGACCAATATATGTATTTTATGTAGAGTTTGATAAGCATACATGAGATAGTTGTCAACCATTGGACTTAAAATTCCCCTTGTAGCCGTAATATCTGCTGGCCACTGAATACAATGTGATATATTGTGTTCATTTCTGAGATATTTTTATCCAAAGCAGCTTGCAGTGAATCCTGATACAGAGCAGGTGGGGTTAGGGGGTAGGCGTCTATAGCTAAAGCATGCCAACACATTAACTGCAGATAATGGGGTCGAATCCGCAGAGCTTTTCTGCGAGGATTCGAAGACCCCTAAAGCCACTACAGTATCCAGCCCTATTTAGACCATATCACCTTTTTGGCAAGGTAAACATCCATCCGTTGGTTTCTTTAGTTCCAAAGCTGGGCTTCCTATGATAAAGCAGTGCTGTGATTGGACGAGCGATACTCCACGTCCGACTACTTTGGTTGACGTATCAACGCTTCACGTGCCCCCTCGGCGAGCTCGTGACGCAACACAGCTTTCCTCGGCTCATCGCGGTCCTCCTCCCGTGTGCTGTTCGGATGAAACGCGTCCCTCCCGCTGCCACACTGATCCTCTTATCGACAAGTAAGCTGCCAAGATGGACGTTGTAAACCAGGTAAGGTTTTGAAAAATAAAGCAACATTTATTAGACGAATCCATTTGTTTCATAGACCGCAGTCCTATTGCATATTGATGCTACTGCCGTTGTACTATATGTATATATATATATTTATATTTTTTTAGAGGGCGCTGTAATAATTCTGCCGACCTTTGCGTTGGAAAATACACTGCTTTCGATCAGCTGTAGCTTTTTACACGGAATTTAAATTCCATTTAATAAACATTTAATAAAGTGTTGCAGTGCGCTAAAAGAAAACAACAGACTGCATGATAAATGTGTTTGCGCTTTTTGCAATATGGTGATGCGGGAGATATGATGGAGGGGCCCGCTCACGGTACAAACCATCCTATAGGTTGTCCAACGATTACTGCAGCAATGACATTTGGCTACCGAGGGAGACGATGTCGCCTTATAGGCCCATTAGGAAATATGAATCAAAATGACATCAAATTTTCACGGCACAATCGTCCTCGTCGTTGAACATAAAACCACTAAAGCAGATTTCTTAAGGCCTTTTTTCGTGTATTCGGGCAACCGCAGTAGGCCTGTTTCCAGTCTGGCCACACAGGAGCTTCCTCAACCACAGCGACAACAGCTTTTCTATCACATAGAAATCCCTCAACGAGTATTTCAACGATGTTTCCGTTGCATTATTGCAACATTTGTCACTGTTTTCCCCCTGCGCGCCCTCAATTTGATGTGAATATTGCAACATTTGCGGGGAAAACATAATTGATGGCATTGGGTATATCAGGCTAAAATAGCCTAGCTAAATGACGAGAAGGTAAAGCAAAATAGTCTTATTGCTCATTCCAGTGCGGCCATTGATCGATGCTCACAGCAGAGAGAAACACCGCCTTTACCGCTGTCGCCGCATTCAACCGAATGCTTTGCAATCCGTAGCCAAGGAAAGCCTTCGGTCATGCGAAATAATAAATACAGTCCATGGTGTGTGGATTAAAGTGAAAATAATAATAATTTGATAATCAGTTTGATCGAATTGCAATTCCACCCCCACCCAACCACCATCTCTCGCTTTAACCCCCCCCCCCCCCCCCAACACACACACGCACGCACACACACACATACACACACACACACACACACACCCCCACCCACACCCCCACACCCCCCCCCACACACACACACACACACACACACACACACACACACAGGCACACAGATGGTTATGGCCAGAAAGAGGCAGGAAGTGAGAAATGTCTTTAATAGAAGACAAATAAACAAAGGCAATAGGTGTAATATTAAAAATAAGACCGTTTTTCAGAGGCAGTCCCCGGAGCTCGAAACTGATAACACTGAC
>OMKI01059658.1:20346-31848 GCA_900302315.1 Phycis blennoides | reverse complement strand
TGGGGGGGGGGGGGGGGGGGTGGGGGTGGGTAGGGTTAGGGTTAGGGTTAGGGTGGAGTTAGGGTGGGTAGGGTTAGTGTAAGGGTTGGGGTGGAGTAGGGTTAGTGTAAGGGTTAGTGTGGAGTTAGGGTGGGTAGGGTTAGGGTAGGTAGTTAGTGTAAGGGTTAGGGTGGGTTGGGTTAGTGTAAGGGTTAGGGTGGAGTTAGGGTGGAGTCAGGGAGGGTGTGATGACAGCATGGAGTCAGGGTTAGGGTTAAGGTTAGGGTGGAGTTAGGGTGGGTAGGGTTAGTGTAAGGGTTAGGGTGGAGTTAGGGTGGGTAGGGTTAGTGTAAGGGTTAGGGTGGAGTTAGGGTAGGTAGGGTTAGGGTTAGGGTAAGGGTTAGGGTGGGGGTGGGGTAGGGTTAGGGTTAGGGTTAGGGTTAGGGTTAGGGTTAGGGGTTAGGGTTAGGGTTAGGGTTAGGGTTAGGGTTAGGGTTAGGGTTAGGGTTAGGGTTAGGGTTAGGGTTAGGGTTAGGGTTAGGGTTAGGGTTAGGGTTAGGGTTAGGGCATGTGTTATGGTTTGGGTTAGGGTTTGGGTTTGGGTTTGGGTTAGGGTTAGGGTTAGGGTTAGGGTTAGGGTTAGGGTTAGGGTTAGGGTTAGGGTTAGGGTTAGGGTTAGGGTTAGGGTTAGGGTTAGGGTTAGGGTTAGGGTTAGGGTTAGGGTTAGGGTTAGGGTTAGGGTTAGGGTTAGGGTGGGGTTAGGGTGGGTAGGGTTAGTGTAAGGGTTGGGGTGGAGTTAGGGTGGGTAGGGTTAGTGTAAGGGTTGGGGTAGGTAGGGTTAGTGTAAGGGTTAGCGTGGAGTTACGGTGGGTAGGGTTAGTGTAAGGGTTAGGGTGGAGTTAGGGTGGGTAGGGTTAGTGTAAGGGTTAGGGTGGAGTTAGGGTGGGTAGGGTTAGTGTAAGGGTTGGGGTGGAGTTAGGGTGGGTAGGGTTAGTGTAAGGGTTGGGGTGGGGGGGGGGAGGGGGGGGGTTGGGGGGGGGTGAGGGGGGGTGGGGGGAGGGGGGGGGGGGGGGGGGGGAGGGGTTAGGGTTAGGGTTAGGGTGGAGTTAGGGTGGGTAGGGTTAGTGTAAGGGTTAGGGTGGAGTTAGGGTGGGTAGGGTTAGTGTAAGGGTTAGGGTGGAGTTAGGGTGGGTATGGTTAGTGTAAGGGTTAGGGTGGGTAGGGTTAGTGTAAGGGTTAGGGTGGAGTTAGGGTGGGTAGGGTTAGTGTAAGGGTTAGGGTAGGTAGGCTTAGGGTTAGTGTAAGGGTTAGGGTGGAGTTAGGGTAGGTAGGGTTAGTGTAAGGGTTAGGGTGGGTAGGGTGGGTAGGGTTAGTGTAAGGGTTAGGGTGGAGTTAGGGTGGGTAGGGTTAGTGTAAGGGTTAGGGTGGAGTTAGGGTGGGTAGGGTTAGGGTTAGTGTAAGGGTTAGGGTGGGGTTAGGGTGGAGTTAGGGTGGGTAGGGTGGGTAGGGTTAGTGTAAGGGTTGGGGTGGAGTTAGGGTGGGTAGGGTTAGTGTAAGGGTTGGGGTGGGGTTAGGGTAGGGTTGGAGTTAGGGTGGGTAGGGTTAGGGTTAGGGTTAGGGTTAGGGTTAGGGTTAGGGTTAGGGTTAGGGTTAGGGTTAGGGTTAGGGTTAGGGTTAGGGTTGGGGTGGAGTTAGGGTGGAGGTTAGTGTAAGGGTTGGGGTAGGTAGGGTTAGTGTAAGGGTTAGGGTGGAGTTAGGGTGGGTAGGGTTAGTGTAAGGGTTAGGGTAGGTAGTTAGTGTAAGGGTTAGGGTGGGTTGGGTTAGTGTAAGGGTTAGGGTGGAGTTAGGGTGGAGTCAGGGAGGGTGTGATGACAGCATGGAGTCAGGGTTAGGGTTAAGGTTAGGGTGGAGTTAGGGTGGGTAGGGTTAGTGTAAGGGTTAGGGTGGAGTTAGGGTGGGTAGGGTTAGTGTAAGGGTTAGGGTGGAGTTAGGGTGGGTATGGTTAGTGTAAGGGTTAGGGTGGGTAGGGTTAGTGTAAGGGTTAGGGTGGAGTTAGGGTGGGTAGGGTTAGTGTAAGGGTTAGGGTGGGTAGGGTGGGTAGGGTTAGTGTAAGGGTTAGGGTGGAGTTAGGGTGGGTAGGGTTAGTGTAAGGGTTAGGGTGGAGTTAGGGTGGGTAGGGTTAGGGTGGAGTTAGGGTGGAGTTAGGGAGGGTGTGATGGGTCAGGCTGAGGGTTCAGCAGCTCTCACACACAACGCAGCGTAGCCCGACAGTTAGCAAGCGTTAGCATCACAGCTAGAGCTGCTAGCTTAATGCAGAGGTCATGACGTAGCTGAAGGGGTTTGGCGAAGCCTCTGAGACGTAATGACCCACGTCGAGGCGCTGAGTGGAGAACAACAGCCTCCTGTCATGTTTCCCGGAGAACGCTGGTCTCAGAGCAGCATTAGCAGCAGACGTCCACTCAGAGGTTCAGAGTGGACTTGGCGTCTCTCATTAGCTTACATAATCATCGATATTGACTGACTTTTATACCGTCTCCAAGGAAACCCAGACCACATTCCATATGGATGGAATGTGGTCTCTTCATACAGTCCCTCGCAATGTGCTCTGAAAAAATAGAACAGAATGAATTCTTTTATTGATGTATTTAGCCATAAGTACCAGGAGTCAGCCACTAATAGTACATAAAATGTACTATGATAAAAGTGTGTTTTATCAAATCTCCTCATCTTGTGCAGGTTCTTCTGCACATATATTCTGTGTTCTGAGATCCTTTGTGTATCGTCCACCCCCAAGGTCGGGTTGCCTGGCCCGCTCTCCGAAAGAAAAACATTTGTAATATTGACCAAAGGGTTTTTATTGAGTTATATATCAGGCCTTCTCTGCTTGTCTCATGTTTGAATCAGTGTTGCTTTTCCCAGTGAGGGCAGTTGTCAACAGTGATAAGCTGTACCTTGTTCACTGCCACTAACTAGCAGTGTGTGAGTGGGAAGAGACACTTCAAACCAGTACACCTCCAGTCAAGCCGCCGTCTGTCCGCCCGACACATCGTCAATCAATTGCCTGCTGAATCCCTCAGAACTCGGGCAGGACTCGCTAACCGACGTGTTCCCCGCCTGAGGAGCGAGACGGAGACGCGCTGTGCGTGAACGAGCCGGCTGACTTACGTGCCCTCACGCCTGCCTGCAGCGCCAGGAGCACCAGCAGAAGGAGCGCTGAGTCCCTGGACATCTCGTCGTGTCCTCCTCCCCGCAACACACTGTTCTGGTCTCCAAACACGATCAGCAAGCACACAGAGCGGGGAAGCAGAGGAGAGGGAAGATGTGATGTCCTCTGGATCAGGTGGACGTCACTGAGATCCTGAGGATCAGCATGGCTGGAGTTTCCCCTTCGATGGTCCGACGTCCCCCTGAGATTCACCCCAAAAGAACGGCTCAGGGAGCAGACATGTCCAGCGTCAGAGGAAGGTGCTCTCCAACTCGAAGGAGGACGTGTGGCAGGAGTGAGGAGGTCAATAACGTTCTGCTTTGGGGATAATCTGTTTATCTTCTCCTCAGACATAATCCTGCTTTACTCCGTCCACTTCCCGCACTGAGGTCATCCTGTTAGAGGCTTTCACAGGGCATCTGTCAGCTGACAGGGCTCGGCCCAACAGCACCGCCGGCCCCCCGGCCCCCCCAGCCCCCCACCGAGCTTGGCATCTCTGAGAAACCTCTTTTTGATTCGCCATTCACGGAAGTGCCCTCCGGACCCCGTGAAGGACCGGTCCTGAGTGATGTGGAGACATCTGATGGGCCGGCCGGCCGGCCACGTCTCACACACACGACTCGAGAAACCTTTTACTGCTGTGTGGAGACACCAGGGACATGCCGGCTAGGTGAGCAAATGGAGTTTCTTTAAATGGCAGCTTCTCTCCTGGAGGACGAAGGGAAATGGTTTGTTTTTTTTACACAGCTCTGGGGGTCCGTGAACACGAATCAATACCCCCCCCCCCCTTATACAAGTTGCTTTATTTCTGTTTATAAAGTGAATCACAGAGCCCAGAGTCCTCATTCATTAGCTCGTACGAGTTAGTTGGAGGCTCCTGGCACACTCTTTGTAGCTTTTAATAAAACTCTTTTGTCTGCATCGTATATAGTCGTATGTAGTTTTTTATTACAAATTGGTACATTTATTTTATTGTATACATACTATTGTTTTTTGTTTTTGTACTCTTTCTCCCATTGCACTGCTGGTCACCTGCGAATTTCTCCTAAGGGGGATCAATAAAGAAATATCTTATCTTATCTTATCTTATCTTATTCTATGTTACATTTTAAATTTAAGATGAAAAAAATCAATGTATTTATTGTATTTAATTTCACCTTTCCTTGTTTGAGTCTCTGTAGTGATTTCTTTAGTTGTTGCCTGGTAAAGCTCTGGAGCACCTGGTGTCTGAAGCCTGGGGACAAACCAGCTCCCAGTCCCCCTGCCCCCCCACACAGGGCCCGTCCAATCACAACCGCCCCTCTAGTGTGGGCCGGGTTTGAAGTGATGGCTGCCAGTCACGAGTCACACAATGCTCTCCTCTGATTGGCTGTGGGGCGATCCAACGCCCAGATGCATTTTGGTCTGCGTCTGTAGAACACCCCTTGGAATTGAGAATGAGAGGTTCCAGGCTAATGAGTTGGTACTGCTGTCAGTTTGAATGGAGCTGCGTGGGTGACCCTGCAGTGCCGCCTGGTTCCTCACGGGGTCACCGTCCTCAGAGCGGACGTGACGGCAGGCGAATGAGACAGTCAACAGCATCGGGTCATCAAGGTCCTGGAGGATTAGACGAGGAGGTCCAGCAGCCAGTAGATTGGAAGTTAGTGGAAGGTTTTTAATCTGTAAACCGGTGACTTCATTCATTAGAACCCCCTGCTGGCCTCTTGTGGTTTTGGTTTTACCCATCACTCACTTTAGATCAATTTGTTTTGTCTTTAAAAGTTGTTGTCTACGACCGTCAATAAGAGTGATCTAAAAAGCACTATTTACGTCAAATGGATTGCTTCATCATTATCGTTCAGTAAAATATCACAATATATGTATTGTTACATCGACCACGTTGTCACGCCCAGCGGGGGGGAGGCAGCCAGGAACATGGAAGCCTTGTTTCCTTTTTCATGGCGGAGATGTTCCTCTCAGGAGGAAACTCATTCCAGTGAGTGGGAGAAGCTTTCAGAATGGGATGTGAAACAAGGGTAACAACAAGTCTGTTTCTGCAACGCGGTGTTGATTTGAACCCTTTACGGACACTCAGAGCTTGTGTTCCCCAGTAATATGCTGACAGAACCTCAAGGAAACACAAACAAAACAGTGTGAGGGTTTCAGCTTGTGTGATTAGACTGCTGTGTCACTTTGTTTTACATTACAGTGATGATTCCGTTTCCAGTATTAAAATCAACCACAGTAAACTACCACAAGACGTTCCTCTGGTGCTTCTGATGCGTGGAGATTAGGTGTTGGACTGGAGACGATAATCAGAGTAATTAGCACCAGAAAAGCCCACCTAATTGTAGAGTCTCATGCGTTCATAAGGATCATATGAAAATTCCGACAAAGACCCATTTTTTGAGAGCTTCTGTGGAACCCGCCGTTATTCCTGTGTGTCTGAATTTTCAGTGATTATTGAGACTTGCGGTCGCAGAGCCGGCGTTTGGTCTGGGAATGACGAGCTGTCATGGTTAACGTTCCTCACACAATGTCCGACGTTCCACATTTGAATACAGCAGATTGGAACGCCAACAGAACAAACTGGAATGGATACGGAGCGAGGGTCCTGTCCTCGGTGTGACGAACAGAGTCCTCCCACTGGGTCTCTGAATTTGACCCATCATGTAATATATCTGTCACCAACTGTCATATTACCAATAAAAGTTTTACTTCAAACACTGTCAGCCTGCAGACTGTCTGGGCTGTTCTCTAGTTATTCACTCAGAAATTCAGCGGTCAGAATGGAAGTGAACTTGGAACAAAGGGACGTGATTAGCAGGCGTCTCTGTGAAGTGGCAGCTGATCCCGCTGGGCAGAGGCGGTTCTCCGGTCCGGAGGTGTGGGGGTGTTCACGACAGCACGGTGCAGAACGGGTCTTCACACGGTGGAACCACACAGCATTCAGGCTCTCATCAGTACCTTCTTCTTCTCTCTCGTTGCCCTCAGGGTGGTTTGAGTAGCTTCATGCGTCAGCAGCTGGACACTCCTTTGAAAGCATCCAGAGCTGACAGACAGAGCAGAAGAGAGTATCATGGAAACAAACACAAGAAGGTCCCTTCCCTCTCTGCCTCCCCCAGCGTTCTCCCCCGCTGAGCAGTGGTGGTCTCATGCCCCCATGATTGACAGGCAATTCATTCTCCAAACCAATCAGGGAGGAGATGCCCTGATTGGTCAGAGAGAGTCGGGAGCAGTCTACCCTCTAAACTGTCCTCCAGTGGAGGCCTGCTGGACCAGAACACATGTTCTCACAGAGGAGGCCTGCTGGACCAGAACACATGTTCTCACAGAGGAGGACTGCTGGACCAGAACACATGTTCTCACAGAGGAGGCCTGCTGGACCAGAACACATGTTCTCACAGAGGAGGCCTGCTGGACCAGAACACATGTTGTCACAGAGGAGGCCTTCCCTCACTCAGCTGACAGATGTCTGTGGCTTTTAATTTTACTTCACATTGTTGTTACATTTGTATAGATTATAGATCGAAGACAAACAGACAGATACATGGATGGACAGAGAGACAGAGAGGGAGACGGGACAGACAGACAGACAGACAGGTAGACAAACTGGCAGGTGGACAGACTGGAAGAGAGAGAGACAGACAGACAGGTAGACAGGCAGGCAGGCAGACAGACAGACAGACAGACAGCACTGTGTGAATCTGATCTCCATAGAGATCGGCACCAATTCTGTGCTT
The DNA here is from genome assembly GCA_900302315.1 of Phycis blennoides. NCBI lineage: Eukaryota > Metazoa > Chordata > Actinopteri > Gadiformes > Phycidae > Phycis > Phycis blennoides. The sequence continues at coordinate 24,942 of OMKI01059658.1, read as the reverse complement.
CCATGTCCCTCCGTCTGTTGGCCCGAGATGAGTGAGAAACACAGAAATAGAAAGTCTTCAGTGTGAGAGAGCATTCTTCACGTCTGCTTGTTAAAGCAGCACCGTGAGGTAAGCAGATTAAAGTGAAGGAATCTCTGCCAAGACCAGCACATTGTTGAAGCATATTCACACGCTGGTGAGGCTGCCGGCAGTCTGGGCTTCAGGGCTGGTGTAGGAGGACCTCCAGATGAACCGGGCCCTTCTTCTGTGTTGTAACGGAATGTTTACCTGTCTGTCTGTCTGTCTGTCTGTCTCTCTGTCTGTCTGTCCGTCTGTCTGTCTGTCTGTCCGTCTGTCTGTCTGTCTGTCTGTCTGTCTCTCTGTCTGTCTGTCTGTCCGTCTGTCCGTCTGTCCGTCTGTCCGTCTGTCCGTCTGTCCGTCTGTCCGTCTGTCCGTCTGTCTGTCTGTCTGTCTGTCTGTCTCAGAGGGATGTGTTGTTAAAATGCCATGTGTCTCATGGGGTGGGTTGTTAAGGCTTGATGTTTACCTGTCTGTCTCTCTTTGTCTCAGTGGGATGAACCAGCAGGTGGTTTCCTGTTAGTTCTGGACCTGGTCTGGGTGAGGGTCTTGGGTCCATGTCAACAGGTGGTTGAGCTGCGAGTCCTGGGACCGCCCAGGAACCCTGCAGCCCTGCAGGTGTGATGCTGATGTTGTAATGAGTCTGTGTGGGAGGGGGGGGGGGGGTGATGGTAATGGAAGGATGGACAGAGGGACAGGTGGACAGCTTGATGGAGTGATTGGTTCGTGTTGGTGGATGTTTCCTGCCCACCTGGAGATCACCCCAGGAGAGTCCATGATCCTCTGATCACGATGACTACGCTGCAGAGGTTAGAAGTTCCTGGCTCAGGTCGAAGACATCCTGCAGCCTCGCCTCCTGCAGAAGCCCGAGAGCTTCCTCAACACGGCGGCCATGAAGTATTCATGAGGACCAGTGCTGTGGACGGGGACGGGGTCTGGCCTCCAGCAGCTCCAGGATGCGCTGAATATTTATGGGTGGCAGACGACCTTTTTCCTCCCCACGTTCCGTGGTACAGAACCAGGAACGGCGTGGAGCTTCAGACCGGATCAGTGTTCCACCACGAGATGCCCAGCGAGGGGGTCCCAGAACGTTGCCGTCACGGAGATTTGGTTTGTGGTTGGCGAGGTGCCAAGGTGTCGCCGTGGACCCCAGAAGACTCTGCTGGTTCTGTTCTGTTCAGTGCTGGACCCTTCACGTCTCCACCACCGGAGCCTGCTGCCCCTCGTCTATCCTCCAGAGGGCGCCCTTCTGGCCACGCCCCCCCTGGAGCGTCCCTGGGGTCTTTGTGTCAAATCTCTTCAACGCATCCGTTATCGGATCGACTCGACCCATTTAGCGCAGCCATTAGTCTGGCGTTATGGACGTGTCCCCCGCGTTGTCGTCTTGACCTCTGACCTCCAGTCGTTTCCTGCCTTGTCTTGAAGCGAATGGCAACGTGCCAATCGACTTGTAGATCTTTTTCTACTGAAAAGGTAAAAAAGCTTTGTGGCTCTTCCAATACAGGCGTTGTGAAAGGCAGCACCACGGGCCTGTGATGTGATCCACGCTCAGATCCACGGCGCCCAGCAGATTAAAAGCCCAGATTGACACGCGTGACGATAATGGTCTTAAAGAATCATCTTACTTTTTTGTGTTGCGGTAATTATACCCATCTCATTTGCATGTACAGTCTCTGCCAGAGTTGAAGCGAGCTCCATTTAGAGACGCCTTCTCAAGCTCAGAGAATGACGGTAATGACACAGGATGAGACTGCGGGGACTTTCAATGTAATCATGGGAAGTCTGGGAGCGAACGCGCTGGAATGACAAACTTACAGGAGAATAATTTAGAAAAAGAAACATTTCTCTTTCACGACCGGGAGCTTTTGATTTGACAACTCTGTGCTCTGTCTGCGCCTGAAAGGTGAAGAGAACGGAGAGAGAGCCGTGACGAGGCAGACGCTGGGAGGTTGCTGTCGCTCGCAGCGTCTCCGGCTTTGTGTTTGACCTGAATGGAGAGCGCTGTAACTCTGGGCTCTGAGGCCAGCGTGCTGCGGTGCAGTCACACCTCCACATCCTCGCTGTGTCTGGCAGCAGCATTTCAGCACACAAGAAACAAAGTCATTACAGGAGAACTGAGAGCTGTGGGACTCACGCAGCCATCCACAGCCAGCGGCCACGACGCTGTGTTCTCTGAAATCAATACCGTGTGTGTGTGTGTGTGTGTGTGTGTGTGTGTGTGTGGGGGGGTGCTCTTTTAGGTGACGGAGCTCCTCTCTGTTGAAACCACATTCTGTGACAGTGGGATTGGACCGAGACCCTCCCTCTGGTTCAGGGGGGCATGTGGCCGCGTGTCAGCAGGACAAGCTGACTGCACGGCGGTGGTCCTATTGGGGGAAATAATTAGCTGTCAGACTAATCTCTGGCTGCTGTGTCAGGTGAGCGGCGAGGGGCTGTGAGTGTGTCAGCTGCTCCCGGTGGTGGGATGATGTCCTGTGTGATCCTACAGCTCAGAGTGCAGGGCACTCACAGGGTTCACAGCAAAGTCAAAAGATGTCCAGTGAATATATATATTTTTTTAAGGTAAATATTGAAAATATTAGCTACGTAATCTGAGTGGTAGGCATTTACATTGAAAGATGTAATTTTTAGACTATTGAGGTGGACGTTATCGACAGTTATACAGGCCTTGGCGTCTCAGTAGCTATGTTGTTAATCACATGATTTTGTCCTTCATTCATGTGATATTAAGCTGGCCGGTTTGATTGACTTTGTCCATTTCAGGATTCATTTCCCCCAAGAGCAGTGTGGCGTTTACGGCGTGTCTGAAAAGTCCTTGGCTTCTGGGAGGGCAGGCTGGGTGGAGGCCACCTCTCGGGGTGTCTGGGTGGAGGCCACCTCTCGGGGTGTCTGGGTGGAGGCCACCTCTCAGGTTGTCTGGGTGGAGGCCACCTCTCAGGTTGTCTGGGTAGAGACCACCTCTCAGGTTGTCTGGGTGGAGGCCACCTCCCGGGGTGTCTGGGTGGAGGCCACCTCTCAGGTTGTCTGGGTGGAGGCCACCTCTCGGGGTGTCTGGGTGGAGACAGGAGTTCATGAGGGAAACGTAGAGAGTTGATCACCCTTCGGCCAGCCGTCCCATCAGATGATTCATGGGTCGGTTCAGCTGCTCTGGGATGCTCCTGGACTGACTCCTCTGGTTTGATGAAGCGCTGTCTCTCCCCACCCTCCTCTGGGTGGAGTTGGAACCTGATGGGTTTCACTTTTCGCACTTTGCTGTTTCTCTGAGTGGGAGAATGTCTCACGGTAGCCTTATTGGCTATACATCTCAAAGTGTTCAGGGGCCTTAGCTTGTTGGAGGTGACTTAGGGTGGAGTGACAGTGTCCCGGTCAGGCCGGACACCCGGACTATCTTTAGCAGGGAGGCCTCCAGCCTGTCCGCCTCTGGCCTCCCATAGTCCATCGTGTTTTTATTTGGATCAGTTTGAACCTACTCCTCGTCAGGGGAGCGGGCGATCCATGGCCACACTCACACTCCTCTGAGCCATGGCCTGCTTCTCTTAGAATATAGGCTGTAACTTATTCACCTGGGACACCCACCGCACTGGACTGTCTTGCTCAAGGGCACCTTGAGCAAGGAGTCAGGAAACTTCCATTGATGTAGTGGGATGATGTGGTTGTAACATTTAATAAGACATCATAATGAATGTATGTGACAGTTTGGTGGTTTGTGATTGATTTGTCTATCTGGGGATAAGTGCTGGTAACCACAGATCTAACTCTGGATCAGTAGCCATCACTGATCCAGGTCCCAGAGGTAGATGTTCACATTGTAAAGATCTAACTGTGGATCAGCAGACAGCAGTGGTCCTGGTCTCACTGTAGGTTCAAGGCCCCAATGCCTTGCCCAAAAGCACAACGGAGGAGAGCATGTATTATATGACAGTGGTTTTCAAACATTGGGTCCCCCTGTGTGTCTCAACTGTACTGAAATGTTCATCATCCCACTCTTTTGACGGTCATTCAGATGTGTTGCATGTTTTACTGCCCAGAAGGTCTGGTGGATCCTGGCCCAGAAGAACCTCCTCAAAAGGGTGAAGCTGTGAATAACTTTGGGATCCCCGAGGTGTTTACAGAACTTAGCAGGAAGTGACACGGTTCTCCATGTGAGGTCACAGCCAGTTTAGAAGGACACAGTCCTCCATGTGAGGTCACAGCCAGTTTAGAAGGACACAGTCCTCCATGTGAGGTCACAGCCAGTTTAGAAGAACACAGTCCTCCATGTGAGGTCACAGTCCTCCATGTGAGGTCACAGCCAGTTTAGAAGAACACAGTCCTTCATGTGAGGTCACAGTCCTCCATGTGAGGTCACAGCCAGTTTAGAAGAACACAGTCCTCCATGTGAGGTCACAGCCAGTTTAGAAGAACACAGTCCTCCATGTGAGGTCACAGCCAGTTTAGAAGAACACAGTCCTTCATGTGAGGTCACAGTCCTCCAGGTGAGGTCACAGTCCTCCATGTGAGGTCACAGCCAGGTGAGAAGTGAGCAGCAGTTTGCAGAGG
>OMKI01059658.1:0-13023 GCA_900302315.1 Phycis blennoides | reverse complement strand
CTGTCGTTACACTGAGAGCAGGACAGGCTGCAGTGGGCTGCTGGCCGGGTGGTGTACGCGTACTACGTCATTCAGATGAAGGGTGGTGGACCAGTAAGAGTGAGGGAGCTGGACCAGTAAGAGTGAGGGAGCTGGACCAGTAAGAGTGGGGGAGCTGGACCAGTAAGAATGGGGGAGCTGGACCAGTAAGAGTGGGGGAGCTGGACCAGTAAGAGTGAGGGGAGCTGGACCAGTAAGAGTGAGGGGAGCTGGTCCAGTAAAAGCAACTCTCTGGCTCGGCCTGCAGACCAAGTAACCATCCCATTCTATTACACCTCTTTATCTCTGTCTTTCCAGACACGACTCGTTCTTCAGCACATGGACTGAGAACAAACCAGAATAACTCCTGGTATAGCAAGCTCCTAGAGGACAGCCAGTGTAGAGGAGGTGTTGGAGTGTCTGATCCCCGAGTCTCTGCTTGGATCTCAGTCATCCAGGACCGTGAAATCCAGCCGACACATGACTAAACGGGTCCAACGCACATGCCAACCGCTGGCCCTAATTTAATGAGTCTATTCAAGTCACGGATCACATCATTCACGCCTCCCAACCCGCCGGATGGATTAGTGTAATTCAGTATAAAGTCGTCTCAATCAAGCAGCGGCTGCAGCCTGGAGACGGTGCTGAGCCGGGCACCAAGGAGTCCTCCCAGCAGCCCTCAGACTCTGTGGTCAGAGACTCACGCAGCCCTCAGACTCTGTCGTCAGAGACTCGCTCACGCTCTGTGTGGCCAAGACTCCGTGCTCATGGCTGAAAAACATGAACGATGGGATTCCCAAATCCTGAGGAAAAATTGAATGTGTTGCTTTCATTCACCCCACCAACACCAATCCCAGAGATTAACTACAGGTTACTCCACACTAATGGAACAATAGATTATCACTGATTATCAAAAACATTTCAGGCCAAAGTGGACCAGAATGAAACTAGATATGGATGGACTGGTGATCACAGATGGGCTCGTATACTTCCTGAGAAACTCTTTCTCAGGAAGAGAAAGCTCTTCTGGGTGGACGGCACACTGGTGGTCTCCTGCCAACACGGCCCCTGTGGACCACCTTCTCATATGTTTTAATGATGGACGTTTCACAGTGCAGGTTGAAGATGAGGGCTCACTGAATGCACAATTATTACAACATTGCAGTTCATATTTACATCATGTAATTCATTAACAACATAATTTAACATAAGGACTTGGTGGTTTACTGGTCCTCCCTTCAGAGGTGATGCAGCAGAAACATGTGATCCATCTTGTTTCATTAACAGTACATATTCACCAATATCCACCAATCAGAGATGTGTCCAAAATGAACAGCAGCCAATAGGGGAGCCGGGCCGACAAAACAGACCCAACCAACCGGGACCTCGGCCAACCAGTAGGGAGGGGATGTCGTGTGCAGGTCCAGCTGATAAGCGCCCCTCCTGATATGCAGCCCAGAAAGATATTTTATTCTGTATAGTGTTCGCTGCCTTCTTTCTACGACGTCGTTCAGTTTAACGTCTCTGAGCTGCTTTCATGCAGAGAATTCACCAAGAAGACCTTGAATCTTTCCCTCTTTATCTCCTCCTCACAGTAAGCCCACAAAGACTCCCAGAGTCCCGTTCTGAAGGCCTCACAGTAAGCCCACAAAGACTCCCAGAGTCCCGTTCTGAAGGCCTCACAGTAAGCCCACAAAGACTCCCAGAGTCCCGTTCTGAAGGCGCTGGACTGCCTCTGAGTATCCCTGAGGACCGGTTCTGTTCACTGGAGCTAACGTGTCTTTTACAGGACGTCACGTCCTGTAACATCCTCTCCGTTCAGAACGGTCTGCCCTGGCCGACTCCACGCCTCCTGTGTTAATGTGATGTACACTGAGGGTCCACCTCCCCCCTCGCCATCATAGAGCGATGAACAGGGTTCTTCATTCAGTCGTGGCCAGCTGGGGGATAAACCAGCCCCTACGTAGCCCCCCCATTGTTTCAGCCTCCAGCTACCGGCGACGGTGGTGGTTGCTATGGCGACCGCCGGGTGGGAGGGACCGTCTGCAGGGACCGGTTTACGGTCGACGGCGCCGCCGCCAGATGGGGAATCAAAACATCAAAACACGCCGAAAGCGGCCAAAACAGGAGGAGCTTTCAGCAGCGATACGTTAGCATTAGCAGCAGCTGCCGGAGTCCTCCTATGGAGCTGAGCCCCACTGGTGTTGACCGCAGTCAGGGCAGAACAGCACTTCACAGAACATGGAACACGCAAACTACACAGACCAAGGCCCCCCGGGGTCGAACCCAGGACTTGTGAGGACTCAATTGTGAGGGCTTGCTCTCTGGTGGACTTGTGAGGCTGAGGCCCCGGATCTGCAGAAGAAGACCTTGTCCTTGAAGCCCTTGGGTCCAAGCAGCTCTCAGAGGTATCTGCTACAGCAGAGGAGGAATATACATGCTCATTAGCAACCCCAGTATTAACATAGCATTAAAGCCTGGTTCGCAACAATAACATCATTAGTAGGATTAGCGTAAACCACAGCAAAACCCCGATGAAGCCCAGATGCTGCGAGTGTGTGTATGCTAATTATTGGTGCGACAGCGAGGCTAATCCAGAAGAGTCATGTCTTGGTTTTTAAGGGATGGATTTGATCTGAATCTCGAATCTGAGTTCTCACACCACGGCTCGCTCTTCCAAGTGAAGTCACATTGCAGGTGATTAGCATGCATATAACCACACACACACACACACGCACACGCACACGCACACGCACACACACACACACACACACACACACACACACACACACACACACACACACACACACACACACACACACACACACACACACACACACACACACACACAAACACACACACTCTCGTGGGCTCCCTCGTGCCAGAGTGGTCCACTGGGTCTCACTACTGTAGTGCACGGTGTTAGGTGGTGTTCTGTAGAAGACCCTCTACTGTTCAACCCCACCCAGTTAGAGCAGAGCAGTCAAAGGTGCCATGGCTCAAAGGCACCTCAACTGTGGTCTTCATGTTGGGGATTTCATGGTACTTCTCCCGTTTGTTCATGGTTTGATTTTGGTTTATTCATGCCTGAGTTATTCCTGACTTATTCATGACTTATTCCTGACTTATTCCTGAGTTATTCATGACTTATTCCTAGGTTATTCATGACTTATTCCTGGGTTATTCATGACCTATTCTTGGTTTACTTTTCCGTATGGTTTGCTGCCCTGATTTGTTCCTAATATCTTCCTGGTTTCTTCTAGTTTCTTCCTGCTCTGTTGGCGTCATTCCATCCTGGTGTCTTCCTGTACCCAGTGAGAAGGGCTGAGACAGTGATGTGGATGTGAGTTTGGTTAAGACCAGGTTAGGTTAGGTTTGGACCTGGGAGGAACCAGCCCATCACTGTGGTTCTTCCACAGGGACTCGTGTGGAGGTGGGTCCTCAGAACATAATGAACATCTACATGAACAGACAGGTTGAACATCTGACCTGGGGATGAGCCTCTCTTCTGGGTCCTCAGTCCTCGCTCTACCAGTTAGGTGTCCGGTATCCCTGTTGTATGTCCTGTAATGTCCTGACTGTAATACAGAACTGACCATGAAATAGACACACTGAACAGTGACAGTTTTCATATCACAGTAGTAAACAGTATCACAAAATAAACAAGTTAAATAAATAAAAGGCTACTATCATCTTAGAATTTTCAGACCCTTAATCTTTTATTTTTGACTGGACTTCTCTGGGATAATACAATATTAACTGTGTGTGTGTGTGTGTGTGTGTGTGTGTGTGTGTGTGTGTGTGTGTGTGTGTGTGTGTGTGTGTGTGCGTGCGCGCGCGTGCATGCGGGCGGGCGTGTGCGTGTGTGCGTGTGTGTGTGTGTGTGTAGAATGACCCCTGTGGTCAAGGATCTTCTCCTGCCTCATGGCTATAAACGTTCCCAGGTAAAGTTAACTTCTTAAGTACTCTCTCTCTCCTTTCTTCCAGTCCAGCCACTCCCCTGTGTGTGTGTGTGTGTGTGTGTGTGCTGTGTCCTCCTGGCCTTGCTTCCTGTGTGAGCGATGGCTGCCAGCAGCACTGTTTTGCTCCCTGTAACCGCTGCCTTGCTCAATAGCAGGTCAGCCTTAATGAAAGGCCCTCATTATTGAGCGGTTACACACTGAGCTTCTTACGGCTCTGAAACATCTCCACTAAATGCTGGAGCCGAACACAGGATGCTCTGAAACACTCAACACTATTCACTTCTTCACTTTGACTTGGGGCATTGGGGATCAAACCCAGTACCTTTCATTCAGGAGTCCATTACCCTTTCCTCTATGATGATCCAACCTGCAACCAGCAGCCAGACGTCTTCTGGCTGGTGGTCTTCTGGGTGGACGGCACACTGATGGTCTCCTGCCAACACGGCCCCTGTGGACCACCATCTTCTGCATCTAGGAACGTTTGACAGAGCATGACGTGACGTTCTCCTCTTCCTCTGGACAAATCTCTGAAGCAGCCTTCATCATGTTTCATCTGCATATTCACACACACACACACAGACACACACACACAGACACACACACACACACACACGCACACGCACATGCACGCGCACGTACACACACCTTCAGCCTGGCGTGTGAGAGAGACATGGATGCACGTGACTCCCACGGGGGCCAGTGGGCTGTAGGAGTGTGTGTATAGGAGTCTGCATGGTAAATAATGCATAAAGACACTCAATTTACTGTGGCACCATACAAAAGGCATTACAAACTCATGAAATATTCAAGGACACTGATCAAGGCAGGAGACACACGGGGCAGCAGCAGAGGATTAAGAAACACATGTCTCTAAAAAACACAGACGTGAGGTTTGAGGACAGTATCATTAAGACAGTATCATGAGGTACGAGGACAGTATCATTAAGACAGTATCATGAGGTACGAGGACAGTATCATTAAGACAGTATCATGAGGTACGAGGACAGTATCATGAAGACAGTATCATGAAGTCGAGGACAGTATCATGAGGTTTGAGGACAGTATCATTAAGACAGTATCATGAGGTACGAGGACAGTATCATGAGGTTTGAGGACAGTATCATTAAGACAGTATCATGAGGTACGAGGACAGTATCATGAAGACAGTATCATGAGGTACGAGGACAGTATCATGAGGTACGAGGACAGTATCATGAGGTTTGAGGACGGTATCAAGAGATTTAAGGACAGTATCATGAGAGTATTGATAAGTAAACAGTATGAGTATCTCATAGTGGATGAGTTACTAAATACCCAGTCCTTCTGGGTGAACAGTGTACCTGAAGAGACGGAGGGGAGGGTGGAATGTTGTTTTTAGAGTTGGCATCAGGAGCTGATCAGCAGGCTGAGGTCTCTTGCTCAATGGTGTCTGCAGGTGGAGTTCAGACCTTGGAGTTCAGACGCAGAAGGTCTCAGCTGTGGACCACCTCTGCACTCGCCCTGTGTTGTTTGTAACTCCTCTACGTGCAAAATCTTACTTTGAAGTCTCAGGAACAATGGCAGATGTGCCCTTCAGCAATAATCAGAACATTTCCCACCTCTGCTTTGCGCCGATAAGCGAGTCAGGCAGATGTGTGTGTAAAATGTGAGAACTTTTGAGTGACTTGTCTTCCCCCAGAGCCGTGTGTACACACATGAACGTGATGCACTTTTAGCAGCCATCCTCACACCGCCGGTAAAGATAGCTGCACACCTGCTTGGTGGGGGGGGGGGTGACACAGTGATGAGTTTATTGACAGGACAGGGAATACTGGTATACAGCAACACAGTAGGGGTTAGAAGCTGGAAGAAAAAAAACGATTGTATTCAAGGATGATTAAGAACATTTTAATTACCAGATTGTTTCCCTTTTGTCTCTGAATGTTTGAGAAAACTCATTGTGCATGTTCTCTTCGCTGGAGAGGACGTTTTTACGTCTCAGAGATTCGATTGCATTTGGACTCAAACTCAAATGTTCAATAAAAGGCATTCATCTCCTGAACCCTTGAGAACTGTTAGGGCCGTTATGCCACACACCTGTCTGGGTGGTCCAGCATCTCCACACCTGTCTGGGTGGGCCAGCATCTCCACACCTGTCTGGGTGGTCCAGCATCTCCACACCTGTCTGGGTGGGCCAGCATCTCCACACCTGTCTGGGTGGTCCAGCATCTCCACACCTGTCTGGGTGGGCCAGCATCTCCACACCTGTCTGGGTGGTCCAGCATCTCCACACCTGTCTGGGTGGGCCAGCATCTCCATACCTGTCTGGGTGGTCCAGCATCTCCACACCTGTCTGGGTGGGTCAGCATCTCCATACCTGTCTGGGGGGGCCCAGCAGCTCCACACCTGTCCGGGGGGGCCCAGCAGCTCCACACCTGTCCGGGGGGGGCCAGCAGCTCCACACCTGTCTGGGGGGGCCCAGCAGCTCCACACCTGTCTGGGGGGGGGGCCAGCAGCTCCACACCGGTCTGGGGGGGCCCAGCAGCTCCACACCGGTCCGGGGGGCCAGCGTCTCCCTGGGGCTCGGATGGAACCGACAGTTGGTTGGGATCCAGGAAATGGCTGACAGTATCCACTCTCCACAGACTGTGGGATGGGCGACCTGGTTTCAACAGTCACCCATCTGCGCATTGGCTTCACTTATCTCCTCTCAGCACGCATCGATTTCCATCCACAAGGGTTTATTCAGAGCAGGAAGACACATTTTGCATGGTGCGTGTGTGTGTGTGTGTGTGTGTGTGTGTGTGTGTGTGTGTGTGTGTGTGCGTGTGCGTGGGTGCGTGTGCGCGTGTGCGTGGGTGCGTGTGCGCGTGTGTGTGTGTGGGGGGGGGGCACACATACACACACACACACACACACACACACACAGCTGTCCAGTGTGTGTGTGTCCGCGGTCTGTCTTTGGGAGCTGCTGGAGAAGGTGTTTCCACTGTCTGGTGCTGAACGTTCTACTGAGTACCAATCCACTGGTTGGTTCTCCACCCAGGCCCCTCTGGAGACAGACGGGAAGCCTCGGGGTTCCTGTGGAAGCAGGGAACCCACCTGGAAGCTGCTCTCCAGGCTGTACTTACGTGGAGGACCCTCTGTGGAGGCCTGGTGTCTCGGACCGGGCCCCTAGTCATTCTGCCCTGGTCCAGCCCCGGTCCAGCCCCGGGTCCAGCCCTGGTCCAGCCCCGGTCCAGCCCCGGGTCCAGCCCTGGTCCAGCCCCGGGCCGCGGCCCCTCGCTGCGTCTGGATCCGGACACGTCCACGCCGTGCTGAGTGCTGCTGTGAGGCGCGGTGGGTCCACAGCACCGGTACCATCCTGAGGCCGGCGCCGTGGGACGGAATGACAGCGACATGTCATTGTTATGGTGATAGGGTCCATGTGGGATCAGTGACGGGGACAAGGAATAGCTTGAGCCAAGATATATATATGTTTTTATTTTCCAAGGAAATTTTCATTGCTTTCAGATTTCCATATAGCATATTCCATATGTTATATATGTTGATATATATATATATATATCTTCTGCAACAACAGCAGTGTCTTCTCTGGGAATCTGCTGAGGAAAAGCAAGTTACAGTGCATCACTATGAGCAGCAGAAAAGCGTTTAGTTTCAAAAGCAGAAGCTGACTGCCTTCTGAGTGACACAGCCACCAGCCAATGGGAGCACAGGGAGCACATGGTCACCTGACAGCAATGCTTTGCACAGGTCCTGAAGGGCAGAACCCTCCCACGGACCCCACGCGGTCTGGGTTCCATGTAGAACATTATTCCTGATATGCGTTGGTTCACAGAGCCTGTTGTCTCAAACAGCTTACTGTACAATTAGTTTATGAATTTGTGCTTTTCCCCATTTTACCACAACTACCACCGCACTAACGTCAGCGGCCATCTTGTCCATCAGTCCTCAGTCTTTGTGATTATTCACCATCCACTGTACAGTTCACCACCCACTGTACAGTTCACCAGCCACTGTACATTTCACCAACCACTGTACAGTGTCATCTGGCTCGTTCCTCTAGGTGTGTTGTTTTCTCGTCTGAATGCTTTTGGTTCCTCTGTCTGATCATCTCTCATCTCATGTGGTGGGCTTCAACACCTCAGCATCAGGTCTCCTGGCTGTGGTCTCTTCTTGTGCTTCTGAAGCCAGCAGTAGGTTCAATATCTATGGTTGTAGTTTCTCCCTGCCATCATTTAGTGTGAGATGGCTGCAGGAATATTTCCATTGTGCGTTATTAGATAAAATCACATCTTATATTTTCTCTTTTTTTTTGCAGATGTTCCAGAGTTTGAGCAGCCGTGCATCAAACATGAGCTATCATGTGTTTTTATGTTCAAAAAGACTTATTGTTTCTTCCAAAATGAAGACAGTTGAGAGCGGCCATGGTGTGGACAGAAACACATGACTTTCAAAAACACACTCACAGAAATATTGTGAAAAAGAATCATCTTTTAGTGTGTGACTGACCTCCCACACTTCTGGAGGTAAACGCAGGTCACTATATGGAGCATGGAAACATCTACATTATTCTTACAGTGAGGATCATTTACAAGAAAGCCTTGTAGTTAAGGTACTTTTTGTTTGTTTTCATCAGGGCTTGCTTTAGGGTGGGCCAGGAGAGCCTGTTTCACAGTACGGATGATAAGACCTCGAAATCAAAACCTATTACTCCACATAGTCCTATGTACAGAAGATAAAAACCACTGCTGAAGACAACAACACAGTTTCATACATTTACTCTCTGAGTCTGGAAATAAACAACCACCCAAACAGAAGTAAAAATAACACAATACCAAAACAGGAATCTAAATCTTTCTCTAAAGGAAGGTCAACAGAATAATGGTAGGCACCAGCATTTCCCCTGAAGGACTTATGAATCAACAGAAGAAAGAAACCAGTCAATGTGTGTGTTTTTTTTTGTTGTTCTTCACCAGCGCTGCGCTGCGGTGGCTCCTTCAGCTGGAGCGCTGGACAGACTGCTGGACCAGGACCGATTCTGCGGCACCGCCGCAGTCCACCGGGCTGACCGGCCCCTGGCTGGGGGGGTTGGTGGGCTTCCTCCCAGACACCTCCCCCCCGCTCACAGCCGTGTCTTTCTGGCTTCTCAAATCCATCGGTCAGGAGCGTGGCCGTGGGCCTCCGTCATGACTCAGAGTGTCACGGATGATCAAATCGCTGCCCAGAAATCACACGTTGAGGCGACAGGCGCTTCCCCCTCCACCGCCCGCTCTGTGAAGCGGACCGCCGTCCGCCAGAAACACGCCAGCAGAGGTGACGCGCGCATAAGCATAAGGTGGTTGTGCGCGCGCGTGTTTTGCGCTTCTGCCGCGGAGACGGAATCACGCTCCATGGCCTGTTTATGGTCGGAGAGCATCTCGGCGCTTCACGCCCTGCAACATTTGAAGCGTATTAGTTTGTGGAAGGCGCGCTTAAAGTCCTCGTTGGACATGGTGTAGATGATGGGGTTGATGAGAGAGTTCAGGTAGCCCAGCCACGTGAAGATATCGAATAATTCCGGGTGAAAGCAGGACTCGCACACGGACCCTAATATAGTGTAGATGAAGAACGGCAGCCAGCAGATGATGTAGGCCCCGAGGATGATCCCCAAAGTTTTAGTGGCTTTCTTCTCCCTGGCGGCAGAGATCCTCTTCTTCTCCAGCAGCGCGTCGGACACGGTGACTTTCACTTGGCTCACGTTCGCAGACGCGACGGTGTCACAGGACGAGGTGTCGTTGGTTCCGTAGTTCAGCGACGTGTTGGACGCGACCGAACCGGGAGAGTCGGTGATTAGATGGGCCGAGGTGAGTCTCTTGCCCGGTTTATTGGGCGACTGCTTCAGGATCCGTTTACGCGCCTCCACGTAAATCCTTCCGTACAGTGCGATGAGGAGGAGCGTTGGTATGTAGAACGCACCGAAGGTCGAGTATATGGTGTAGAAAATATTATCCGTGTTCACGTTACACGTGGTCACCTCCTCGGCCTTCACCTGGCGCCAGAAGAAGGGCGGTAGGGAGATGGAGATCGCGATCACCCAGGCGGTCGCGATCATCCCGGCCGCGCGCGCCGGGGTGCGCTTTTTGGAGTATTCCACCGCGTCCGTGATGGCCCAGTACCTGTCGAGCGCAATTACGCACAGGTGGAGAATGGACGCGGTGCAACACGTTATATCCGACGATAGCCAGATATCACACATGACCTGCCCCAGGGTCCACGTCTGACACACCGTGTAGAGCGCGCTGATCGGCATCACCAGGATGGACACCAGGAGATCCGTCACGGCCAGCGACGCGATCAGAAAGTTGGCGGGAGTGTGTAGCTTTCTGGACTGGTAGATGGTGGCGATGACGAACGCGTTCGATAGCGTCGTGGCAAAGGTGATGAGCGAAAGGGTCAACGCTAGGGACACTTGGAGCGTGAGGCTCGAGTCCTTCTCCTCCTCTTTCGGTGTGAAAGTGACATTGAGAGTGTTGTTGGCGGCGGACAAATTCATAAAATCTCCATAAGCGACAGACGTGGGTTCGAGCGGGCTAGTGCTCTCCATCCCGCGGCGGCCCCGTCCTACACACACCGAGCATGGGGCTCCAAGGGAAGCAGAGCGCACACACCTCGATCTCCTGGCAGCATCTATCCGCGCGTCCCAGCCATGCTGCGCTCTGCTCCGGGTACCCAAGTCCAGTAACGAGAGGACGGATGATGCTCTCCGATTTAACGGTCTCTTCTTTCAACTTGTAGCCTTCAGCCTCGGCATCGCTTTTTGATTCGATCAGAAATGACCCGGAGTGACGCTCCGATGTCCATCAGTCTGTTGCTCTGACGTGAGCAGCGTGCGTTCTGCCGACGGGACAACTGGTGGCGAGGGAGAGCTCTACATCATTACAGCTCTACATCATTACGGCTCTACATCATCACAGCTCTACAGCATCACAGCTCGTGCACTGGTCCATGCTTCACAAACGGTCCGCGAGCAACACGCCGCACTTCCGAAGTTCAGTGCGCGAGAGAAGCTTGACACTTGTTTTTATACTGACTGCCCACCCTCCCTCTCTCTCCCTCTCTCTCTCTCTCTCTCTCTCTCTCTCTCTCTCTCTCTCTCTCTCTCTCTCTCTCTCTCTCCCACTTCCTGTCTCACCCTCTCCCTCCCTTTATTCTCACCCTGTGTCTTATTGAATGAGCCCTCTCCATGGACCAGGCCGCCGGGTCCTAAAGCCCGAGGCCTCGTGTCTCCAGCAGATAGCGGCCAGCGTTTCGTCCGCGAGCTCATCATTCAGCTGGTGGCTCCCGCGAGGGCGTGGGCCCACTGCGCATGCCCGTCTTTAGCGGCAGCCCCTGTGGGAACTTAGTGGCCAGTTATGAGGTGTGTACTCTGAAATAATACGATTTAAATCATTTAAATAGGCTAATATGCTATAAGAAACAAATCTAAACGCTACATTTAAGGTCAGAAGTTGTCTTTTATTCAGAGCATACCAATTCAAATGTACAGCGAAAATATATGTTCGGGATTGTTTCTACGTATGCGTCTACTGCACTCCCGGCAGTAAAGCGTCAACACGTAAAAACATTAAAACGTGACCACGTTAACGTAAACGTAAAAAGTAAGATCTCCGTTCTTGGTCGCCTGGTGAGATTAGCCGCGAACCGGTTAATTCTCCATCTAAATCCACATCACCTATTATTACTGTTATTATTATTATGACCCTCCATCGTAACGGTCACATCACCATCATAACCGGTCATATAACCTGTCGTTTACCACAGCGTCTGATGGTCATCTTCACGTGATCAGAACCACATCTTGTTGAGCTGAGCGTCCTGAGGACATGGACGAGAGGCCTCCGGCCCAGCATGGAGGAGCCGGTCAGTCAGCTTTCTTCATGGTGGTCCTATGGTCATCAACCTCACTTAAGTCTTAAGTTATGTTGAGTTATGTTATGTTATGTTGAGACTTAATTAGGTTCAGACTTAAGTTAAGTCTGAACCTAACTACCCAGTGTACCTGTGTGCAAACTGTT
Organism: Phycis blennoides; assembly: GCA_900302315.1. Classification (NCBI taxonomy): domain Eukaryota; kingdom Metazoa; phylum Chordata; class Actinopteri; order Gadiformes; family Phycidae; genus Phycis; species Phycis blennoides. Next base: position 1,004 of record OMKI01059658.1, on the reverse strand, counting down.
TTGTCTGATAACTGGCTGATGCCCTGATTGCCAAACCACAGCCAGAAGAAAACTATGGTCAAATGCATATTTTATTTCCTATTGTACTTTCATTGTGTTATTTTTGGTCCAACTTTAGGCCTGTGTTCTAAACACCAGCGGTGTTGTTCTCTTATTCTCCATCTGTCCACAACCCAGCATCTCTGATGTCCTCCACTGAATCAATTCACTGCATCAGTCAAACTCTCCTACTTGCTACAAGAGATCGTTTCTCTTCACTACTCATGAACAGGGAGTGTTCTTCCTACAGCAGGAAGAACACAGGAGGCTTTGAGTCAGACAGCCCCGCCGGCCGCCAGGGCAGACTGTAACATCAGATAACTACGTGGACGTGATGTGATACTGATCATTCCTCCTGGTCTGTCCTCCAGCAGCCTGGCTGGGCTGCAGGGCCCGGCTGGGTGCGGCGGTGGCGGTGATCAAGTCCCGCCCCCCTGGGGTGAGTGGCAGGCAGCACGCAGAGAGGCTGGCCTTGCTGTTGAGGAGCAGAGAAGATGTCTGGAGGAGCAGGGCCCAGGAGCTCCAGGAGGAGGTGCTGCATCTGAGACAGAAGCTGTTCCTCACCAGGATGGCAGCGCAGATACAGGGCACTGGCAGAGTACCAGGTGAGGAGGATGTGTTCCCACTGAGCTCAGGAGAGATGATGATGATGATGATGATGATGATGATGACGGTAGGTGGTTGTGTCTGTTTTAAAAAGGGGTTAGACAGTACAGAGACAGGTCATTAAGGAGCAGGTAGGGGTTAGACAGTACAGAGACAGGTCATTAAGGAGCAGGTAGGGGTTAGACAGTACAGAGACAGGTCATTAAGGAGCAGGTAGGGGTTAGACAGTACAGAGACAGGTCATTAAGCAGCAGGAAGGGGTTAGACAGTACAGAGACAGGTCATTAAGGAGCAGGTAGGAGTTAGACAGTACAGAGACAGGTCATTAAGCAGCAGGTAGGGGTTAGGTACGTTGGGGA
>OMKI01059654.1:7337-26599 GCA_900302315.1 Phycis blennoides | reverse complement strand
AATAAAAAACCCCCCCCCCCCCCCCCCCCTTTCCCCCCCCCCCCCCCCCCCCCCCCCCCCACTTACCACCTGTCAACCAGACTGGATAAAGAACTACAGCGATCAGCAGACAAGTAAGCAGTATGTGTGCGTGCATGTGTGTACATGCTTCCTCCCATACATGAACTACAAATTACATTTGACACCACCTGTATCTTCTTTCAGAATCAGAATCAGAATCGATTTATTGCTAAACTATTAAAGTAGTTTTCACATACGAGGAATTTGCTTTGGTGCCTAACAGACATCAAGAATATTAGAAAGTAGAAGTAAAAAGCAAGTACTGCAAAAGTCAAGAAACATAAATATAAAAGAAAAGAAAATGAAATATAAATATAAATATTTACAATATAGAATATGAATAATATTATGAATGTGAAGAATATGAATGAAATTATGAATATGAAGAATATGAATAATATTATTTCTCCTATCTTTGTTTCTGTTCCTCTTCCAGAGAAACAAAGACGGGTAACTCTGCGGTGTGACAGGTGTGTCCTGTGGATTGCTCTGAATGCAAGACTAATCTATTAGCCTCTTGTTGGGTATGCTGCGTATCACAGGACAGAATGCCACACCCATATACTTCAAGGCTATGGATTGCTCATGGTTAATCTGCTGAATGGCAGGTTCATACCTGCACAGAGAATGTGATGCATATGAAACTCCAAACACTGTGCTTTCATTGCTATGGAAGGCCTTCTGGCTTCATTAACAATGGAAAGGAAAAGAAGATATTGAAATGCAGCATGTGTGGCTTCACGCTGTATTTGCAAAAACGTGTGTGATGAATGTGCCCTCATGTTATTTTATTATCTTCACCTGGATTGTGGTTGCCATTAGTTATTTTACAAATGTGGTGTCAAGACCAATAGTCAATGATCCAGAGATGTATTTTTTAACAAAATGAAATAGACCAGTGCTACCCATACCACGGAAATAGAGCTGTTCATTGAGCCCTGTCCATTGTACTCATTATTGTGGGCTGTGCTGTCTTGATTATTTTGTGTATTCATTTAGTTATTGTTCTCTGGTTGTTTCCTTGTTTGATATGATCAGGATGTTTTTAACCCACTAATGCATGGACTCAATACCAAGGTGTGTTGTAAGCTCCTGGTTGGGCGACATCTGTCACATTAACAAAAACATAAAGCTTTCAAAAACATACATGTATGTAGTTGTTCTTCCCATTACAGCAAACAAATGACCTTGATGACCTTCCAATAAACTTAAATAACATTCCATTGTACAATGGCAAGGTGTGTCATGGTGTGTCACACGCCTTGGAATCAACCACTCCACCTTTGTGAATTTGGGTGATCTTAGTCCCAGCTTTGGGGTCACCACTTTCTCCGCACTCCCTGTCCATTCCATGTCTTCAGGGCAGTCTGGCACATGCACAGCTCCCCTTTGCCTCCCCCGTGGTTGCCTGACAGAAGCATCTAATCCCGAGAAGCAAAACACAGTGGTCTGATGCACTGTGCACTTTTTGATCTCTTCAATCGCGGATGCAGTTGCTACGGTTTTTTATGCTGTATGCGGAAGAAGTGATGAACTGACTGCTGTGATCAGCTGTTTCCTGGTTTTTAAAACTCCCGGCTGTGGGTCGCACAACAGTGCACGTCATCAAATTCAAGACGATGCTACTGCCCCTACCTACCTCCAAGAGTTAGTGAAACACCACGCCCCTGCTGGAGCACTCCGCTCAACTACCTCAGCTGGTCGACTGGTACCTCCATCACTAAAAAGAGGAAAAGGTCGGATGGCAAAATCACAACTCTTCTCCGTTTTGGCACCGCAGTGGTGGAACGAGCTCCCTGCCAATGTCAGGACTGCGAAGTCACTCCCCATCTTCCGGAAGAGACGCAAGACCCACTTGTTCATAGTTCACCTGAACTCTGCATAACATCCTCTTAACAAAAAAAACCCCTCATGCTCTTATTTGTTGTACGTATTGGCACTTTAATCGCTCTTTGTAACTTGGCACTTAGTCAGAGATGTTGTATACTAGCAATTGAAATGCTTGACTTGGATAAAAGTGTCTGCTAAATGCCCTAAATGTAAATGTAAGACACTAGGCCTCAGAAGACAATAGTCCTTACAAAAACACTAGTCCTCAGGAGGCACCAGTTCCCCCTAGCCCTCATAAAAACCTAGTTCATAAACACATAAAACACTAGTTCGCAGAGGGCACTATTCAGCAGAGAGCATTAGCCCTCGGACAGCACTGCTAATCGTGATACAGCGACAACTCGGTGCCCGGGTGAAAGTTCATAACGAGGGGTGAATATTCAAGCGCATGCCCTACCCCGCTGCGACCTCAGACTCCGGACTCTCACCGGGCACTTCCCCTGGAGGGCCGTTCCCTTCCCCCTCATAGCAGTGAACCAGCCACCGAATGCAGGGAATTCTGCATGCAGTGAAAGTGCACGGCGGGGGGAGACGCGGTGCTGAAACTGAAAGGACATTGGGCACTCCAAGCGCACCGCTCAGCAGAACGCCCCCCCCCCCGACAGGAAGACAGAGGGCGTGTGCGAGCTGCGTGGCGAGGAGCAAGGAGGGAGGTGCAAGGTCAAGCCAAGACCTTGGCGCTACGCTATGGCTCTCGCGCATGTCGAGCCTGACGGGATCTGCAGAAATAACAGCCGTGTGCGTGCGTGCCTCTGTGTGCGTGCGTGCCTCTGTGTGTGTGTGTGTGTGTGTGTGTGTGTGTGCTCGCGTCCCGACTCCGTGCCAGCGCATCGATCTGTGTGGGGTCAGCGTAGCATGTTGGACATCGGCGATTTAAATACCTTCAGCGCAGTGGCGCTGTTACAGCTGGCCGGCCTCCAGTTACGTAAAGATCCATTTGATTCGCGGTTGATTTATGCGGGGAGCGGACAGACTACTTGGATGTGTGCCGCCGTGCCAAAGATGAAACAATAGACAAACGAGCACGCTGTGATTAAAATATCAAGGGTTATACATGCAAAGGTAATTATGGACCCCATAAAGCACTGCGGAATGTCCAGAAATACCCCCCGAAAAATATGCTGCTAACGAGGACTGAACCGAGGGGTTAAGGGAGTACTCGTATCCACATAATGTGCAAGGCAGGCTTTACAAAGGTGTATGCATGCATATTGTCCATTACATTGCTAGCTAGCAGTCCACTAAGCCAAGAGGGATTGCAAACGAAGTCGCACAAATACAGGTTCTGTGTGTTTTCCTCCTGGATTTCAACCACTTGAACATTTCTTTCCACTCAACCGGTGTTTTGACCTGGCTTGCAGGCGAACCGAAGCAAAACATACGGCAACCAAAACACAAACTGACAAAACACCTCAAAGCCTGGCATGGGGGGGGGGGGGATCAGGGGAGGCTTGCGTATTAAAAGTGCTAAATGGCAGCAGTGCTGCATGGCAGAGGACTGCAGGTTTTCCGTCGTAAGCTCACACCAGCGGCTCCCAATTACTGCGATGTTCACCAAACAGGCCTGTCTGACGGAAACCAACCTGGGCAACGTATTCATCCCCCCCCCCCACTCCCCGACTGGTGCTGTGAATGCCTGCCCCCCCCCCGCCCCCCCGGTGACATTTCAGGAGGTGCCAAACCACGGCGAGCGGGGGGCCATAGGCGAGTGACTGGAGTGCGCCGGGCCTTTCTGAGACGTCCGCACCTTGCTTTGCTTTGGCTTAGCGCCGCGCGCAACTCACGATAAGTGATGGCTTTCCCCCCTCAGACACATTCGTAGCATTTATTTTGTGTGTATTCTGGCATAATTGCCAAGGACTTGCCATCGAAGGGAGGGTCGGGGGGGGGGGAAGCAGAGAGGAAGGAACAAGAGGGAAGAAAGGGAGGGCGAGGAGGAGGAGGAGGAGGTAGGAGGAGGTTGCTATAGCTGAACACTTTGGTAACTCGCGCACAACACTGACCTGGAACATTCGCGCACATGCGCGGGCCGCGTCTGCCGTCGTGCGTTTATAACTCAAAATTTCACACCGCCGCCATTCCTTATGTTGTCCCTTCCCCACCGATAGGCCTGCAGTATAAATAACATCTCCCGGTGACACACATACCGAAAAAAGTCGCTTTTCCCCTGCCCCCCCCGAAACGCCGTGTTCCCCGCGGTTACGCGCGTTATAAATAAACGCGTCATCCGAGTTTCCCCTTCACAAGCTTCACAAGTGCGTGTGCCACCTCTGCAGGCCGCGGTGACCTCGACGCAGGGTCGGCCATGGCCCCGGGGGGGGGCATCCCCGGGGCCTTGTTGTGTCGTACACGGGGCGGACTCAAGGACGACAGGCCCGTGTTTTGGGATTCACTGCTGTGGCCGTGGTGGCTTTCTTATCCCCCAGAGGGCTTTGAGCGCGGGGGCCGCCGGGGGGCCTCCTTCACCAGTGAGCGGTGGCGTGCAGTTTTACCCTTGATGCGCGATTTGATGCCCTCCATGAAGATTACATTAGATTATACTTTATTCATCCCACAGCGGGGACATTTCCTAAACGTAAATAAACGCCCGCACGTCAAACTGGTCTCGCAGCACTGTGTACATGTACACACACATGTACGTGCACACACACACGCACGCACACACACACACACACACACACACACACACACACACACACACACACAGGTGGATCACATTGACTTCTGAGGGCCTCACAGAGATGTGCTGACTGGGCCCGTTGGCGAGACGGCGTTTCCTCATGGGGAGATGAGACGGGGTGGGGGGGAGGGAGGGAGACGGTGTGTGTGGGGGGGGGGAACCCGATCTGACTGCCTGCATGTATTAAAGCTGTTTCCATGAACCTACAACCTGCCATGAGATCGGCCTGCGTTGCCATTGTAGAACGCCAAACGGCGTTTATTCGCAGCAGTGCCCTTCCGATACTCAATTGGGGTATATACGTTTTGAACGCATTCTTTAAGTGAACAAATGGAGGAGAATAACTAGATAATAATGGATCATCTGGATTTCGCTTGGTGTTTATACCTCAAAGTGCACACACACTGAAACCTGATACAGTCTCACTGATGTTTTTTTCCCCCAAAATTCTACGGAGTTGGAAGACATGAGATGAGGCAGGCATGACGAATGAGATAACAGGCTGAATGGAGTTTTGTCTCGATTGCCCTTCTACCTTACTCCTCTTCATCACCATCCTCCTCCTGCCTCGTGCGTTTCGGTCCATCTTTTATACAGCATCTCTGGCGGTATCGAATTCCCTCTTACCCACTGACATTCACAACACACGAAACAAACACCCACACCAAAAAAAAAACAAAACACACACACACACACGGCGGGCCGAAATCAACCTCCTACCTCTACATGTGGAAACCTTAGTGACCGTCGTCATGGCAACCGCGGATGGAAACCAGAGGTTCACATTTCCCGCCGTGTCCCAGTAAGAGGTCAGGTGAGTGACGTGTGGACGACAAGAGACACCTCCAGAAGATTAGCCCATCTCATTTGCGACCCGGCTCTCAGGTTCTCGTTTCCGACCGCGGGCGGACGGCTCTGACCGGTTAATCAGAATCGATAGCTCGGGTGCGGCGCGCTGCTCTCTGTTGTCACGCTAGACTATACAACTCCTAACAAATATACATGCATTGGACCTTGTTCACATTTTAAGTACCACTACTACCACACACGTTTTCAATGGCACGGGTTTAAAATATAACTTAAACCCGTTCCTACAGTGAACAGCTGAGGTGGCCAGATTACGTTCTCTAATCTGGGCCTCGTACAGGACGAGCCACAGCAAGCCGAGCCGACGTCCTAATGAGAAGGAGGTCAACGTTCAATTTCATGGCTGGGGTCCTGTTCACACTCACCAGCTGCCCAAACAACATCCCATAATGAGCCTTTGTCCCATTCCAACAGGTGGGAGCTCTCAGCGTTAATACGACAGGGCATGTCAAATGAGGCACAGGAAATCAAAGGCAAAGTGTTCACTGGCCTTTGGTGATTGTGTCATTCCTCCACAGGAATTAATAACCTTTGACGGTGTTATCACGGAGGGTAAAAAGAAGCAGAAAAAAAAGTGCTGTTTTTTTTTTTTTAATAGCAAAAAGAAAATTGAAAAGCAACACTTTAGGAATAAGGGGCAGTCAGGCTCATCCATCACACCGCACATCACTTTCCAGGCCATCCAGTCAGGATCTGTTAATAGCTTCCAGTATAAACTGAAAACCCATTTATTTTCCATCTCGCGAGGTCTTTTCCACAGGGGTTTCTCTGTCGCTTTTATAGGTTAGTCTAGCCAGACGGATCCACGCGTTACTTTACAGTGATACGCCCCGCTGCTGCCAAACGGGACCACGGCTGGGTTTAATTCTCCATGTCGCACCCACCCTCTGAACACCCGGTAGAGCCCAGGGGTTGCGGGGAAGGTTGGGGCCTGGGCCACGGTCGGGCCATCGGCCTTCCTGGTGACCTCATTCTTCTGAACATCTAATCCACCACATCAAGGTGTTAAAGATCCAGTCTGTGGCTGGTCGACCTCAACCTGTGATCTCCAACCCCCCCCCACCCCCAGCCTCAAACATCACAATCCTTCATGTCCTGTGACCTCCGTGTTCAGAAGACCATCTGGGAGGGCGGTCACTTGACCCTCAGCCCCACTGAGACCTCCATAAATAAACCTGAATATATACAGAACTTGAATTGCCCAATTCCTATCAGTGTCAACACTCAGTGGGTGTCAGGGGTCAAACGGTGGCATCGGCTTTCAGAGTAAATGTGACTTGTGATTTGTGGACTGCAGATTCCGGCGTCTAATGGGTCAATGAGGTCAATGGACATTTTGCCCGCACATGTCAACAAACGCTTAGCGCGGGAGACGCCAAGCATTGGTTGAGAGCCGCTGGTCCGCCGCCCATGCATCCCTCAGAATTTGAGCCACACGGGCCCACCACCCCAGAACTTCCCGTGCTCTGCCTGCTTCAAACAGACCCAATCTATTTTTGACTCCTGCAGCACTTTTACAACAACAACAACAACAACAACCACCACCACAACATTTCCTCTGGATTTGCATTCACGGTGCCCAGTCCCGCTCGGGGGTAACAGTCAGTGTATGACAACAATTAATTTCCTTTGCATGCGCTCAAACCCCACAAGGGAAGGGATGGAAAGTGAACTTCTAGCGGTTATTGTCTCTGTATTTTAGCGCGGCGGTGCCCGTCGCTGGTGGGGCTTCGCTGGCGTTGTATCAGTAACGCTACCTGAGCAACCATCATCATGCTACACCCCCCCCCCCACACCAAGAAGAGGGGACAATGACATAAATTCCCACAACAAGGCCCCACTCGAACAATAGGTGGTATTCATTTCTTCCAATCCAGCAAAGGATGTGGGTGGGAAGAATCCTCTGTGTACGATTCTATTCAGTTAGCCACAGTACGGCGTGACCGTGATCCTCTTGACTCCACGCTTTCAATGCACGGCCGCGAGCTCGCTGGCTCTCCTCCGCCATGCCGCCGCTGTGTTTTTCGCGTCGCCGCCGGGCAGCACCGCGGCGCCACAAAGACCTCGACATTTCTGTTGAGAGGCGCGGCGGCGCCAGCCTCACACCGGCTCGGCGGGCGCGGAGCGATAAAACGGACCGGCCGCACGCGCGTTTTCTGCGCGGCCGTCTCGGCGTTCATAGCACTTCATAGCGTCTTAGTGCCCCGGCTTTCGGTTTGCGAGGGGCGAGGCCTTGTTGCTGGGTGACACCGTCTGGGTCTCAAAGGGGAGTCTTTCGACCCGGTTGCATTTTAAAAAGAAGAAAAAACGCGTGAAGCTTAAGATTCAGACCGGGCTGCAAATCTTCGGGCCCCGCTTGGAAATGAGATCAGACATGGGCGGGGGGGGGGGGCGCGTGCATGCAGAACACCCGTTTCACCGGGCCTCTGAGGTCCCCTCTAAAAAGGCGTGGATGGTGGTCTGCAACACCAGTCCCGGTACCGTTCCACTGATATAGAAATGGGGCCGGTCCTGCTGCCAGCGTCACAAGTTCTGATCGCAGAGCAGAGTGTGAGATGCGGAAGGTTTATACCCTCTACACTACCCAGGCCTATTTGAAGTCAAATCCCTCTGCAGGGCCGTGCTTTCTCTTCACTGTTTCTCCCTCTGGGCTTTTGTAGCCCGAGATGCCTTTGTAGCCTGAGAAGCTGGAATCTATACTCCAAATGTGGGCCTGTATTAAAAGGCTTTATAGCTCAACCTAACTAATCACAAAATACATTTCGTCCCGTTCCAAGTGGGAACGGGACAAAAAAATATATTGGATATATAATATTGTCCTGCATATCTCCAAAAGATAACCAGGCTTTAGGTCTGACTGACCTGACTGTTCAAAGACCATTCAACGTACACTGAAGAATGACACACCGGCCGTTGCTCATTCCTCATCCAAGCTCTGGAAAACGGGGGTTAAAAACACACTGAAGTCAACTCAGCAGAAGCTGCCCTCAAGCACTGCCTTGTTAAGAGGATGGAGCTAGCTTAGCCCACGACACACAGAGAGAGAGAGACACACACACACACAGCGAGGGTGCGACAACAGAACAAGCAGGACAAGGAAATCGGGGAACAAATGGAGCTGGAAGACGAGGGGGGGGGGGGGGGGGGCTCGAAAACAAAGGCGATAAGAGTAGTGCGTCTCCGTCTTCCTCTCTGTGTGTGTGTGTGTGTGTGTGTGTGTGTGTGTGTGTGTGTGTGTGTGTGTGTGTGTGTGTGTGAGCCATGTACACACCGCCACGGCTATCATGGAGTCATCGGGCTTCCATTCGGCACACTGGTAGGACCCGAACTGGGCGGCCGCCTTGGCCGACTCGATGTAGCTGACGATCAGGACACTGGGCTGCGGAGGGGCGAGGAAGAGGAGGGAGAAGAGGGGAGAGGTTAATAACAACGCAGGAACCGCACTGGCGTCTCTAAAAACGAACCGCTTCATTCACTGTTGACGTCGATGAAAAATGGATGGTGGATGATGTGCGCTTACATACGGTCGGATGTTAACGCGAAGGACCCGACAGTGGATTTAAAGACAAAATACATTCTATATTATACTATAGTGGATTTCCAGCATGGAGGGGAGGATATATTGCTGTGGAAATCTATGATCCCATTCTAATGAAGGAAACCAGGATGTGGGCCTATAGTAAACCTTCCTGAGACGAACCCAAACCCAAAGCAGGACATCCTGGTGCCTTGTTTTGGGTACACCTGGCCCACACACGTTGAATGTAACGATTGCTTGAGATCGCCAACAATTACGTCCAGTTGTGCAAGCTGAACAGCAAACAGGCAAATGTTGGCCCACAAACACTGGAAATAGCGAAAACCTGCATCGATAAACGATCATTCCAGTGGATGCAATCTAGAGACAACATGATGTTCCTTGCCTGTCCCGGTTGGAACAGTTCTAGACCTAAAAAAGAGTAGAACGCCACAGTAGTTTGGGAGATCGATGCGGATATCAAACAAAACGAAAACCAGCTGAAGCTTTGAAAAGCAAATCACTTTCGGTTGAGCAACAAGCAACAGGTCAAGAGAGAGACATAGACAGGGGAAGCGTGTATTTTGCTCCACAAATGACTCAGCTTTCAATCATCTCATACATAATTTAATGACACCTTGGCCACTCATTCTGTCTGTGCGGGTGTATATATATATATATGCCTCATACAATGAAACATCCAACTTGTGATGAGCATAGTTCGGTGTTGGTGTGTTTTCCCTGTCTGAGAAATACAACTTGACGAAACAACTAACGCTTAAATTCAATTAATGCTGAGGAAGGAATAGCCCTACAGTAAACAACACCAGCTATATCCACGTCAAACCCACAGACTTCACTCCACAAATAGCGTCAAGTCGCGCTTCTTCGCAACACAAAAGTTCCGCTTTTCCATGATCCGAATCATAGCGCGTGTTGTTGTGCAATCTTCAGCCCATCGTGGGTTGACAGCGGTGGCCGCTCGATGTCCGACGCAATCAAAGCCGACACGCACGGCCTCCCGCCATCGTAACCCGAGACCAGGCACGCAGTAATTGTACCCTTTGGTGTTCCTTCCACGACATTAAAACTTTAACGTGCCAAAAGGAAAACTACTGTGCACTCGTGACGGGAGTCGAGAAATCGTGGAACCAAAAAATAAAAAATGTAAATAATAAAAAAAAACTTCCATTCACCCATTCTGCATGACATAATCGTATTTCAAGCAGCGCATGCAATACGGCAACAGAGTGAAATGGAATGAATGGCAACTCTGGGGCAGGGCGGTGGGTGCGTACTATCGCACAAAAAAACATTTACACGTTTACTTGAATGGACACGTTTAGTAGCACTTATAAACGATGCAAAAAAAAAAAAAAAAAAAAAAAAAAGTATATCTTGTAATGCTTTGGCCAGAGAGCGGTGACGCAAAAGAAAGCGACATTCATGTGCATCGGAGAAGGGTAAGCGGGTGGAATAAGCCATGAGGTTAAGTAGAACGTAGAGCGTGGAACACCCTGGATGGAGGCCGCAGGGCGGCGAACTGGGGCAATGTAAAGAGGCCTCGTTAACTGAACAATGCTGAGTTATCCAGGTCTCTGGACAACATTATCTGAGTGTGGGCTCCTTCCTCCACTCTGTAAAGAGGCAGGAACTGCTCCGGGCCCAATCTAATATTACAGAGTAAGAGCTTTTGTATGATGGTGTCATTTTGGAAATAACTCGCTTTGCCGTTCTTAAAATGGCAAGGCCAAGATCATTCTGTTTATCTGAACATTTTAAAGCAAATTATATTAAGGAAAAACACACAACGTGAGGCCGGTTCTGCTGTATATCGTATTCAGCATATAGCAAAAATGTAAACACAAGTGCCCTGATGCCTTGGCCTCAAAAAAACACATCTTATATGCATCTTGGCAGACTTTTATTCGGTGCCAAAGACTGTGTGGGCTAAGGCTACTTCCATAAACACAAGCTGAAAAAAAACAAAAAAAAAACACCTAGCCTTCAGAATGCAACAAGCCATTTTATTTTGGGTTGGTTGCTTGCTTGTGATAGTTGTCATCTCATATCACATCATCCAAAGAACACAAGAGATAATGTGTTTGCTAATGATCTGGAAACGGCTCTTAGGGAAGAAGAAAACCGGAGCATGATGCTCCAGTCCCTGACTGCAAGAGAGCAAATCCAACCAACGTTTGTTGACTTGAAGACACAGAACAAGCAGATGGAGCTGATGACGAGGCGTAGACTTCCTGAAGAGCATTCAAGACTTCTACACGAGGGGACAAACTGAACTCCCGTGGTTAATAGACACCTTAGCGGTAATGACATGTTCTGAAGATTTGTACCAGGTGTCGTCGTAATCCTTACATTGGTGAAAGTCAGTCAGTTACTTACTTTCCACGCAGGCGGAGAAAACAAAGACAAGACCCATCATCCAAATCAACACAACACACATAACCGCCCATTGGTTTTCAACTCTTACTACACTACAGACAGTAGTGAGCCGGGCATCAGAGAACCGTGGTGGAACCGGGAGGACGGGCCTCCTTCCTGCAAACAGGCAGCCTCTCAGGGGGCGACGCACGGCAGAGAGACACCACAATGCGGAGGACTCCAACCTGCACACCCACCCGCTTCTTCCCACGCTCACAGACTCCGCTTCACCCACACAGTAACACAAGAAATCCTGTGGGAACCAAGGATTACACACGCACTGCTGCGCGTGAAGACACACTATTGGACACACACACACACACACGCATGCCCTTGCATACACAAGCACACACACACACGTACTAACCCCACTGTGGGTCATAATCACACATAACAACCCATGCAAACACTGTCCTTCTGTTCCTAGATATGTCCAGTATCTCTGGACACACAGACACAGACACACACACACACACACACAGACACACACACCTGTGCCAGGATGGTGGCTGGGTGACAGAGCTGAGTGAGTACAAGGCTAAACCGCGGTGTTGCGCGGATTAACCCTGGCGCCTTGAATGGGACTAGCCTGCTTGGGGCGGGGCTGGCCGTGGCCGCGGCGGGATTACGGAGACAGGGCCACGGTGGTGCAAGTGACGGCTGATGCGCGCCGGGGAGCATCGGACAACAGGCACAGCCAGCTCTGTTTGTCAATGGGGCGACTGAAACGCAAGGCATGCGATACCAGCGAGCGGTGGTTTGTAGTGGAGTTTGTAGCACAGTGCCAGGGTCCTGTGGTTACGTACTGCCGACGTACAACACGCTTGGAAAGGATTGTTACCCAAGCATTGGGTTCTGTTGGAGTAATTGAATAATTGGTGTCATTGTGTATTGTGAACCCTTGTTTGCGGTACATGCCAACTACAAAAGGCACTATCCTAATGGAATCAAAGGTCTGATGTGGACTCTCCAGGTCATACAAATTGACTTGGGAGGTCAATAGGAACACAGAAGATAGAACTGAGCTGTAATTCAAAATGAGAGAAATCCAAAATACCATATCTAATAGACCACACATTGGAACATTGAGAGAAAGAGAACAGCACGCTCGTCTGAAGAGTTGAATTCAACTCTAGCTCTACCAAAACAGAATAATCTATAGTTATATCTAATAGTTTATTTTTCATACAATGACGTACGACACTCTGAAGTACTACATTGAAATGAAAGTAAATCGTTTCAGAATCTATCCCCAAAGACTACTAATAAACACTGCCTTGCACTTCACCACACTGTATTTTAAATCTGCAGGTAGAGACAGGACTGTAGCAGGTCAAACAAATGCAGACATTCCAATGGTGTGGACTTTGTTTGAGCTGCGCTGACATCACATCATGGCTGTAACAGATGTGAAGAGGGCCTTGCCAGGGGAAAGGAACTGTTTCCAATCCACACTCCTGTGAGGAATCTTACGACTGCTCCCCGATTTGGTTCCCTGGCAGTCTTGACTTCCATAGAGGAAGCCATAGGGCAAGCAAACCACGGGCACTTCCTCTGTGTGTGAGTTTGTGAGTGTGTGTGAGACAGAGTGTGTGTGTGTGTGTGTGTGTGTGTGTGTGTGTGTGTGTGTGTGTGTGTGTGTGTGTGTTGAAAGAGCAATAAACAATAACCCCTATCCATTGTTGGTGTATTACAATAGTATGAAAGCGATGGGTTATATAGCACCATAAACACTTCCACTTCCATGTCTGTTATGTCAATATCTTAGCAAGGAGGGGGGGATGTTTGGACCAAAAAAGAAAATCACGTCATATTCAAATGTCCACAACACAGATGAATACAAAGGCACAACAGCTCTGGATACTGGTGTGTTCGACCTCACGCTTGTCCAAGCATCACGAGGAGATCTTTTAAATATCCATTTGCGTTCAAGACTTGCCCCTCAGGCTCGATGAAACGCGAAATACGTAGGCTTAAAAGCAGGGAAATTTCCTATACCGCACAGCAAACTTCGAGACGCTTTTGCACTGATTGTTGATCAACACCATTCCTAAATCAGATCTTCAGATCAATCGCACTGGCTGGAATGCCATTGTCAGATGCACAGACCTACGACATTATGCGGTTATGGAAGTCATGTAGGCCTAAAATTCGTTCCCTCATGTATACATGGGGTTTGTCCTCAACAAAAAACAAATGTGCTAGAAAAGTGAGAAAGCGAAGGGCCAATAACAAAACTAAATCTACCTGGGCTATATGAGGCTTACTGACCAGGAAACCGCTACATTCATAGTATCCATAATACATAGCCTACTTGAATAGTTTGGCTGCATACAACGAAGAATGTCCATGGCTGCCTGGATGACCATGCAAGTATGAATTTAAAGTACAGGGGTTCTCCTGTAAACATTGGTACCCCGGACATCTTTGCCTGTAAACATTAAGTCACCCGTTGTGATTTGACACAGAAAGTCAGCACTACAGTCGTATTACTGCAGTTGCTTACCCGGCTAAACCAGACGCTGAGTTGGGTCTCGGACAGAACCGCAAAGTAAAACCTCTGCGTGCTGGGCTTGATGTAGAAGGGTTCCTCTTCACTTTTAAGCGGACAAAGTAGCCTCCGGGGCCAGCCAGTTAGAAAATACATGACGGCCAGTCACTCTGCCACGACGCTGAAAACAGTGTCGCAATGACAGATCAATGGCCTCTATTACCAGACAACGATTTTAATCCGTGTGGTTCATCAACGGCCGGTTATACGAAAAGTACTTTCGCGGACGGTGTGCGGTCCGATGTTGACGGTGGTCCTGCTATGGCTCCATGGACACCGATACAGACCCAAGCCAGCAGAGCAAAATGCTATCCAGGCTAACATTCGCGCTTGCCAACTTGAAGCTGGTGAGCTGTCCAAAACCACGGGCTGGCTCTATTCGAAAACAAAGCTACTGACGTCTGCGCCCGATTACTACAGAATAAAACAACGTCCAAATGGCGATAGCGGCTAGATCTAACGTATTTTCTACTGACAAATCAATTCGTATCGTCTCTGAGACGGTAATGCGTGTCTTTAATAACGGTAAAGCATTCAGTGCACTCTTCTGTTTCACTCGCAGACGCCATCTTTACCAAGTACGTCTGACTCGATTCTGATTGGCTATCGCGGAGAAGTTTGCGTCGAACGAGATGTTGATGTCTGACGTCATTCGTGGCTTGTCAATGACATCTGGTGGTGAGGAAATGCAACTTTCGACAACTGTATGTGGTGCGTGAGATACACCAACGAAACGGAATAACTCCAAACCACAAACGCTATTATGTAACGAGACAAGTCAGATAAATGTTTATAGGGTGATTTTCCCCCTTCACATGTGAGGTCAGAGGAGTTACCAACTCAATTTGTTTTATCTATGAAGTTAGTTTTTATGAATGTGTCACTTTGTGATGAATATGCCTATACAATTCGACCTGAATATCTAATCTCACTGACATGATTAGCATACTGAAATATGTCAAATTTAGTACATCCATTGATTTAAAAAGATGTATAATTTCCAACCAATACCGTACACAATATATTGCTATAAAGCAAAGGATTGTCACTGTGAACTGTCTATCATACATCCAAGATACAGTGCAACATAATATTCGATAACCAAATAGTTTTATTTATTTATAATTATTTAAGCATCTTTCATTGCATATTATCTTCCTACCAATAGGAACCATCATACCAATAGGAACCATCATTACATATTACCATGACATTATATTGTATTTAATTTAAATGTAATATGGTGACATTCCTTCACATTTTATTCATTTGGGGTTGAATCTTATCTTATCTTATTTTATTTTTGATGGAATTAAAGGGTACCTGCTGCTCATAATATACATGTAAGACATCAGACAATATCCACACTCCAAATAGAAGCTTTTCAGACAGGTCGTCATTACTACAGGTACACGAAACAGCATTCAGTAGAAAACTACGGAGCGCATAGTGTGGGCAGCACTTCGTCTTCCACGCATCCCTGTTGGTCAGAATTAGGGAGGGCCCCTTGGAAGAGGTTGCTGATCAACTGGTATTTCATTGTTCGGGACCGTCCACACTTTTTCATCTTCAAGGTAAAACGAAGCAAGTATAAGAAATAAAACCGATGTGGAAGAGATCAGATTACATCACATTCGATTATACTAGATGGGCAGCATGCCTTATTCATCCCAAGGGGACATGTAGTTGTTACAGAATGACACAATGAAACAAATATCAATGAATTAACCCTAACCCTAATCCTAAATGGAAAGAGACATGCAGTAACAACAATAGGAAGAAAAATAACAACATAATCAAAAAATATATTAACTTCGCTATATTAGTATTATGAACGAATAAACACGTGGTTTATATTAAAGTACAGTGCAGTACATGTGCATTGAATACAGCCATATAATAAAAGCAGTACGGCTTTACCTTTGGACTGGTATTTTTGTCCTGTTGCTGCTGACCGCTCTTTTGAGCAATCGCAACAAAAAAGTAGTCAGTCTCCTAGCCAGTCACAGATGCTTTCCAGCACTGGAAGAAAAGTTTAACCAATTGCAATTAATTAATTAATTTCCTTTTTTAGAGATCATCTTATCTTCTTCTCGCTAGAGCCAGGCGATAGACTTCAACAGGTAACCAAATACAACCCCATATGGCGTGTACAGTTTCACACAGCAATCCCTTTTTAACTTGAGCTGCGTTTTATGTTTTCCATTTTGAGTTTCCTCCTAGAGTATATCTTATAATATCCTAGCATTATCATCACAGTTGTTATTTTCAACAAACTAAAGGATGATACATTATATATTTTTTCCACATTGATGTTCTACAATATAACTTCATAGACTTTAAAATATACATACCAAATTCAAGTAGTCACGACATAATTTCACGTCAGTTATGTTCCTATAGGTTGAGCTACTGTCCAACCTTGCCCATGAAGTAAGTGGTATGAATGTGGTCAGAGGCCACACATGCCAATGGTACAGGAGTGTATCACCGGATACTTGGAAGGCCATACATAACACCGGCACATACGGGTATGAAAGGCAAAACGTCACGGCCACGCCCCTTTGTGGCGTATGTTTTAGGTGACAACTTTGACAGGATTGTATGCATTCATTTTGTCAACACGTGCTAACAACCCTTTGCTTTATGGACATATCTAGTCATTGTTTCGGCACCTTGCCTGAACCGGAGCGTTCGCGATACCTTGATAAATGAAAATTGATCGGCCAGCCGAGATGCCCCTGCAGCACCCCCCCACGGCCAAGTGGATCAATGACCCGACACATTTGCCAGACGTTGCTCATCAGGATTTCTACACGTTTGATAATCCGGACATTACGCAGATTTGTTTTACTATCTGCTACACAACAGCTTTTATGCATTTTCCCTTTGCTCTCCTCATTTGATGACGTTGATTTTCCACCAAATGTCTTCTCTCCCTGTTATATGGAGTCGTGGAAATCATTCAGTCAATCATTTCAGTCCATCTAGTTTCTATGTCATTGCATTGCATCCCATGACAAATATATGTGTAATAATTACATGTCATGTCCTGGAGATTGATATAGTGGCCATCCTTGGCTCCTCCCTTCCAGCGCCTTGTACCATTGGAAAGACTTTGGATGGCGCCGCCTCTGCGGCCAAGGCAGAAGCACAGTGTGAGCACGGTTGTTATATCACAACTGTTTAAACTTGTAATTGTTTGACTGGAAACGTTTATGACATTACAACCTGGTCATCATAAAAACGTGAGCAAACAAAGAACACTGTATTTGTTGATGTTGTTATTATTATGATTATGATTATGATTATGATTATGATTATGATTATGATTATTATTATTATTATTGTTATTATTATTATTATTATTATTATATTGTTGTTTAACATCAAACCATATATATATATATAGCATACAGTATTTACTAATGCAGTTCGCATCTCTTCATGTCTACAATTGGAATACAAATAGTATAATTAGGGTTATTATACATATATTATAGGATTATAGAAACAAATACTTTTTTCATTACACGGTTTTAAGTCCCTGACAGTAGAAATGTCACACTCTACTTAGTATCGACGGGGGTTCTCGATGGGTTCGAGGCTCTGGCATCACTTGCTAGGGTCTGGTCGTCGGGCCACCACAAGTAGCTGCTAACCCATAACGCTCAGTTTTCTCGGCAACATACTTTGGAGTAGCAGGTTGGTCACTGTTCCACTATAAATTAAATGTCATTACTGTGGTTTGTGTGCTTTATTAATAAAACATGTCAATGATATATTGTTGTTTCCGACTACGGTTGTCATGTAAGTCCCAAGTGGAAACATTTTTTAAGAAACTGCCATTTCTTCTGTTAGCCAGTTAGCTGTAGCTGTTTTTCTAGCTAGTTGGCAAGATGTACACCTAGCTCAAGTTGTAACGCTTTGCTATTACTGTGTATCACATTGTGTTGCATGCCCTGTTAGTCCAATATGTGAAATGGTATTGTGGCATGGACACATTTATCTAAATTAAAGTTCACCGCGAAAATTGATGCACTTATGGACAACTTTACTAGTTTAAAGGAAAGGAAAATATAAATGGAACAAATCTTCGTCAACAATGGTTGTTTACAAAACCTCGACTGCTATCAGCAGTCCACCCCTTACTGTTCGATGCATTGTTTCAGCATACTTCAATGTGTTGTTTTCAATAGGACTAGATTCATTCGTGATCACGGTAGACTGAACATGATGGGACGAACTAACGAAAAATAAAGCTTGCAGCTAAGAAATTCAGGGTCGTATTCCCTCTTTAAAAAATACCCCTTTTAGTATCCAGCTGTCATGCTTACTGCTAATATCCTTAGCAGTGAAAGGGGTTGTGTATTTTTTTATTCGCAATGTCTCAATGTCATCAGTAGCAGGACTATATACACGCTCGCTGTCATGACGCATACACCGAAGTCCTTTTCAAACGCTGCGCTCTTTTCCCGTAGGATGTCAGAATGGAGTGTGGCCCAGCCCTGCCAGACAGCCTGGTGCTGGAGATCTTCCTCCATCTACCCCACCATGCTGTGCTGAGCGCCGGCCTCGCCTGTAGACAGTGGCTGGCTGTCTCCCGAGATGAGTTCCTGTGGAGGGAGCTGTTCTACAGCTACTACCGCATCCCCCGCTCAGTGCCTCGACACCCAGGTATGTCAACCCCCCCCCCCCATGTTGACCTCTGACCTCTTCAGTGACATCACACGTGGGAGTGGAATTACTTTGTAAGTTGCGTCTGCCACCAATGCACAAATGGTGGTTTACATTTTGCGGCGGGCCGCCTTCATGCGAAACATTCCAAGGCAGAATCGTGGCAACGAACCGTTTTTCACGCGTTACACCATGTTCATTATATCAAAACCCAAGTGTTGATTGATTTGCAGATAAAACTAGCTGGCGGTGACCGTGAATACTGTTGACCGTGAATAGTCTTAAATGTGTAAGTTGTAGCTAAACCCCTGTGTGTGTGTGTGTGTGTGTGTGTGTGTGTGTGTGTGTGTGTGTGTGTGTGTGTGTGTGTGTGTGTGTGTGTGTGTGTGTGTGTGTGTGTGTACGTGTGCGTGTGTGCGTGTGTGTACGTGTGCGTGTGTGCGTGTGTTCGTGTGTGTGTGTGTGCATGCGTGCGTGCGTGCGTGCGTGTGTGTGTGCGTGTGCGTGTGTGCAGCCTCAGTGTCGTGGTACAGGGAGTTCAAGCGCCTGTACGACTGCATCCCCTGCGAGGAGGTCCAGAC
>OMKI01059627.1:3841-17894 GCA_900302315.1 Phycis blennoides | reverse complement strand
GCAACATCTCCTACCTGAGCCGGCGTCTGGACATCCTGCTCACCCTGAGGGGGCTCCCTGTAAGCATGAAGGACCTGCAGCCCGTGAGTTTCGTCCTCCCCGCCTCTCTCTCTCTCTCTCTCTCTCTCTCTCTCTCTCTCTCTCTCTCTCCCTCCCGCTCTCCCTCTCCCCCCCTCTCCCCCCCCCCCCCCCCCCCCCCCCCCCCCCCCCGAAAACCGCGCGAAAAAGCTCAGAGGACGCCGTCGCCGGAGGATCCCTCTCCAGGAGGACAGAGCAGGAGGCGCATGCAGATTTTGTTCAGTAGTGCAAATGCTAATGTACAGACGCATCACGGTTTTAGTCTCAAATGAAAAGGACGTCTGAGGGAACAGTGGCATTAATGCTTAAAAGCTTTTTTTCCCCACCCTTCAGTTTGACTTCCATTATTGCGGAGTGCACCGTGTTCATTCTGATTGGCAGGAGAAGCACTTTAAAAACCCATCCTTTCTCTGAGAAAACGCAGGCCCGCGGTAGGCCCGAAAACCCTTCATCTTAGCAACAGTGTCGTCAAAGTGTCCGAGAGTACCGTCATCAAGGAGAGGCCCTTAATTCGATTTGCCGTCGTCCCGTGGTAACTACGCTGTGTCATTTGTCGATCGATGAACGTGAACGTGACGAGTTGTTTCATTGTCCGTCCACACAGCATTTGTTTGACTTATCGCGGATGTTTTGTCGGCGTTGATTACACTTGTAGGATCCAGGTCCACGACCTCAAATTGACCCTGAAATATCTTCCGCATCTCCGACCCACTCTGTCGGATGAAGCGGTCTGCTGAGCGGCTGCGGTGGTGGTGGTGGTGGTGGCTGACATCCCAGAACGTTGTAGCCCAGAGAAGGTCACACTCCTCAGAGGAACACCATTCACACAATTCAATTAAAATGTTTTTTTGGTTTTTTTTTTCTCGTTTTTTTTTTTCGTTTTTTTTTTCTTCTCTCGATTGCCGCTTCCCCCAAGGAAACAAAACAAAGCAGAAAATAACATCCTCGTAACTATTAATAGCGTGCGTGTTTTGGTCTGTCTAACAAATGGCCACAAATGGTCAGAGCCGGCGCCGAGGTGCTGTTTATGAGCAGGAGAACGCGTCGTGGCTACAGATTACAGTGTGCGGGTTGTAATGCTGTACGCAATCCAAATCCAATTGATCTGACTCGAGGTGACTTGGCCTCCTCCTCAGTGCACATTCACGACTCGACACGATTCCATTGGAGAAGGTAAAGTTGAGAATGCAGACTGTTGCAAGACATCAAAGATGCTGAAGTGGAAGAGGATCAACCTAATGAGGTGAACAAAGGTTCTGAGCTGGGAAGCCACCATTACGATTGAGAAGTAGTGCAGCCCGGGGCTATTTTTATCAGCCAAGGGCTCGGCGCTCATCGCACGGAGAGGAAAACAAGTTTGGGTTTGTTTTTTCTTCCCTCCCCTCGCACACACACCGAGTCCCTCGCCGGGCGAGCGGTGGCTCCCATCAGCCGGTGTCTGCTTGTGTTTCAGCTGATCGACCAGAAGGTCAGGATGTGCGCGGCGCTGCTCCGCTCGGTGTCCCTGGTGTCCGTGCTGGAGTGTCTGCTCGCCGTCGGCAACTTCCTCAACGAGAACGCCGGGAAGAACGCCGCCCGGGGGTTCCGCCTGTCCACCCTGTCCAAAGTAAGGGTGCCATGACGACAGGGTGCCATGACGACGGGGTGACCTGACGACGGGGTGACCTGACGACGGGGTGACCTGACGACAGGGTGACCTGACGACAGGGAGACCTGATGACAGGGTGACCTGACGACCTGACGACAGGGAGACCTGACGACAGGGTGACCTGACGACAGGGAGACCTGACGACAGGGTGACCTGACGACAGGGCGACAGGGCGACCTGACGACAGGGTGACCTGACGACAGGGTGACCTGACGACAGGGAGACCTGACGACGGGGTGACCTGACGACCTGACGACAGGGCGACCTGACGACAGGGTGACCTGACGACCTGACGACAGGGCAACCTGACGACAGGGTGACCTGACGACAGGGTGACCTGACGACAGGGTGACCTGACGACCTGACGACAGGGCGACCTGACGACCTGACGACAGGGTGACCTGACGACAGGGTGACCTGACGACAGGGCGACCTGACGACAGGGCGACCTGACGACTGGGCGCCCCCGCGCGAGGCTAATGCTAAGCGCCACGTGGCTTCTACTTGGCCTGATTGTTTTTGCAAAAGCAGTTCTGAAGGCACAAGAGGTTAATGAGCCAGGCAATTGTCCAATCACCGCGCTTCGGGGGTGGGGTGTGTGGGTGTGTGTGCGCGTGTGCGCGCATGTGTGTGCGCGTGTGCGCGCATGTGTGTGTGTGTGTGTGCGCGTGCATGTGTGTGTGCGTGTGCGTGTGTGTGCGCGTGCGTGTGCGTGTGTGTGTGTGTGTGTGTGTGTGGGTGTGTGTGTGTGGGTGTGTGTGTGGGTGTGTGGGTGTGTGTGTGTGTGTGTGGGTGGGGGCTGTAATCAGAACTGTGTGGGGAAAAACAATCACACCTTCTGTTGAGTTGTCCCACACCGTTAACACCATGGAGGCAGCAGCGCTGGCCTGCGTCTGCGTCTGCTTCGACAGATGTGGTTACAAAGTACAGCATC
Organism: Phycis blennoides; assembly: GCA_900302315.1. NCBI lineage: Eukaryota > Metazoa > Chordata > Actinopteri > Gadiformes > Phycidae > Phycis > Phycis blennoides. The sequence continues at coordinate 15,234 of OMKI01059627.1, read as the reverse complement.
TGGATGAATGGAAGTCACACATGCGTCACCATATGTATCCCTGAGCAATCTTTCCAGATGAATACATTATGATGCTAATTATCAGTGCAAAAGCAATACATTCATCATATCCATTCATTGTACAATGGGAATGTGATTAGTATTGTGATTGTGATTATTTGAATGATACTTTTGTGTTATGTTACATCATCCAATACACGTGTGTGTGTGTGTGTGCATATATACTGTATATATATATATATATATATATTGAGGTAACAGTCATGATATATAATGATGTAACAATCATGGAACATAATTATAAAATGATCATACTCAAATAATCACAATCACAATAATAATCACATTCTGTTTGTAAAATGAATTGATCATTAATCATCATTAACATATCTATATAATAACATATATATATTACAAAAATATAATATATGATGTAATATTACATTATATACTATATACTTGATGCTATGAATTATATATTGTATTGTATTTTTGCTGACTTTGGTTATGCTGGTCGCCCAAAGCCCCACGCCAAACAACAAACAACACAGGTTCACCCACGCCCCCCTCTGGCTGCCCTGCCCCGGGGCAAGAGAGGACCCCAGACAGGGCAGTCTGCCTGCTGCCTGCCACGCGTGTGTTGTGAGGTGGGGTATTCTCCCCTCGGGGCCGCGCCCGGGTCAGTGTGTGTGTGTGTGTGTGTGTGTGTGTGTGTGTGTGTGTGTGTGTGTGCCCTCTCCTCCCTGAACCCTCTCCTCTTCATCCTCCCCAGCTCGTCCAGCTCCGGGGGAGAGACAGAAGCTTCACCTTGCTCCACGCCCTTGTGGAGCAGATCATGTTCCAGGAGCCCGGCATGCTCATGCTTATCCAGGAGCTGGCAGAATTTGAAACTGTCCCAGGAGGTACGAGCGAATCAAGATTTTCATCAAAGTTGGAGAAATCTGTGGGTTGACATATTCTTTGTTTTCTTTTGGGTGAGTTTGGGTGGACGCTGGTGTAATAGAAACTTGTATCTGTTTCTCTTTGTGTGTGTGTGTGTGTGTGTGTGTGTGTGTGTGTGTGTGTGTCTCTGAAATTGGACAGCATCCATCAAAGGACTGACCGCAGAGGTAGACGGTGAGTAGATCGGGTTTTTACTACTCTGTCCCAGACTGTTATTCCTAGCTCTGCTGAGACGACAAGAACAAATGGCTCCGCGGTCTTATCCATCACACACGTTTTAATTCTCCTGGAGACAAGGCCAGTGGTGGGGTAGGGAAATCTTACAACCAAAATATAAGCGCGCGTCTCGCTGGAAGAATTAATTTGGACTTATTTCCGAGTCCCGGGACACCTACTTCCGAACAGGGAAATTTCATGAATTTTGTTGAATTTCATACATTTAAAGTGGATGTTGTTATTAGTCATCCATCAAAGTTTGATTACATTTTCTTTTTATTAAGTATGATAAAATGTGGTTTAAAAAACAGCTATGCTAACGACCTCTTTGTCCAACTGGGTCTGCGTGGCAAGCAAATATCATAGTGGTTTTAACTCAGCATTCTATATTTCTTTCTGTATTACTTTCTATATTACTTCCTCTATTACTTTCTATATTACTTTCTGTATTACATTACTTTACAAGCACACTTGAAGCAGGCCACCTATTAACGAGGTGGTTCTGAATGTGCTGACCTTAAACATTTAGTTAATTTAATTTCGGCACCATTTGTCACAGGCGTCACTCATAAAAGTAATTATGGGTCTGCTACTTTTATGTGGCTGGTTATCTACCTGGGCACAGGTAGTGGACTTAAATTAACTAGTTTAGTCAACAAACTGTGCCCTGGTAGATAAAACAAGCTAATGTTTTTGATGGGCCAGGCTTATGATTAGCACCATTGGTCAACCATTGGTGGTGGTTTTTTCTAATTTGCGTGTATCTGCAGATTCACTGGAAAACCACCTTGACTATGCACACTGGATGTCAACCGCACTGATGGGTTTGGGTGGCCGGCGATCTTTGAGTCCAAAAGAAGTGGACTAGCTGCATTTAGCATTTGCATTAGCTTAATGTACAATTGCCTATGTGTGTGATATGACACGACAATGCGACAGTTGGCCATGACAACAGAAAACACAGCGTGGGAACGAAGCAGACAGGAGTCCTGTATTTGACTCAAAGCAGCTATTTGCCGCAGGGGTCAAAGGATGATGGAAGGTAACTTGTGTGTCACCCTTACAGTCCTGAAGAATGAGCTTCAGAAAGTTGTGCAGTACAGGAAAACGAACAGAAAAGGAAATAGCGGGGATCAATATCAAAACTTCTCCAAAGACTTAAAGGTGAAGTATGCTAATCACACGCTAAGCACCCTCTTGTTAGCTAAAGCGTACACATTCTCATTCTCATATTTTTGTGACTTTTGTGTATTAAATCCGTGCTTTGATTTTATATAATGCCTAAATAATTTTAATGTAGAACTTAGTCCCCCCCATTGTAATCCACTTATGTAATATGCTGTTTAGCATTCCCAAGAGAGAATTTGGATTCTCTAAATCCCATTTGAAATGTAATGACTTAAATTAATGAATGCACATGACTCAAAAAGAATTTAACCTTGAAAACCCTTTTTTGTTTTTTCACGTGCAACAGATGGCCATCGTGAAGTACAAGACGGAGATCTCCCTGCTGTCGAAGAGGTGCGAGGAGATGAAGAAGCTGTACTCCGACATACTGGTAATCCCCGGAGTTTCGCGCGCCTGTGTGCTTTTTCGCCGGGATAAATAGCAGCCAATTTCGGGAGTGTCGGCTTTTTTTTTTTTCTGTTTCCAATTGATTCTCATCTTATCTCCTCCGTCCCACATGGAGACGCTGGAGATATTTCAGAGTGACAACACTTCAAGGTTACTCTGTGAGCCGAGCGGTGGGTGTCCTTTAGTCCTTGGGGCCGAACAGAGTCTATCACACTTGTCCGTGGCGTGGAGTGAAAGTGACCCACAAGTTTTTTCCGTTCTCTAAACAGCAACGCAATCATCAGTTTGCTTGTTTAGTTCTGTAAGTTCTTTATATTGCGCCCGTCCACCAGGGTTTTAACTTTTTTGATGAAAACTGTAAACTGAATTTGAATCTGAATTACAATAGAGGAAGGTGTTATTCGACTAATGTCATTACCAAAATATTGGCTGCTCCCTGGCCTCCATATCAGCCTCCCTATTTGAGCCAGCTGCTAGCTGGTTCATTATGTGTGCGCTGCAAAATGCAGATTGGAGATTTTCAGCATTTTAAATAATTAACTATATATGTTACTGATGTTGATGATGTTTACTTATTAAAATACTTTGGAGGTTTCCAGACAGCGACGAAAAAGAAGTCACTTCAGTCGTGCTGTTTTTTATAATCCTTATTCATAACGAATCCCGATCGGGGAGACGTGCTACACTGTTTATCCCCGTCAGCCAATCGAAAGCCCAAGATGGGATAAGAGTGTGTTTTGTCCTCCCTTATTGGTGTAAGTATCTGATGGAGCTCAACCAACCCCCGATGGACCTCTGAACTTTCCTTCATCGCGGCGAAGATGCATGTGTTCAGACCCCGGCCTTGTAGTAGTGGTGGGCGGATCGATCCAAATATCGATAGTATTGATACCAAGTCGGGATCGGTATCGGATCGATACTAGCCTGGTGAGATCGATTCTTTACTTTAAGTTCCGCTCTTGTTTGCAATGCTGCGGTTTCGGCAAAGAGGAACCAGCCAGGTCGCCGTATCGGATCGATACCAAAATATACAGTATCGCACACCACCACCTTGTAGAGGCTGTGGTGTTAGCGTGAACCGACTTATGAGCACTGGTTGTGGTGGTGCTGTTGTGAGTTACTCTAACCACGCGTCAGAGACCAGGTCTAGATTATGTTTGTATCGTTGTACTTTAAGAATCTATTATGCAATGTGTTTATACAAGTGAAATGCTTACTGCCTACCAATGACATTGGACATTCATGACATTCAGTGAATACCTTTGTACCTCTAAAGACACAACGGCGGATTTTCCCTGCGATTTGTTCGCGTAAGATTTGTGGTTCGAGTCAAATCTGTTTCGACAGTTTCAACACGGCATCAAATATGAGTCCTCGTTGTAACCTCGAGGAGAACAGCACCGCTCCGAGTCATTGCGACAAGGTGTTGTCGTCGTTGTTTCTACGTCTGAGGTCACGGCTCCGGGGCTCGTACATGCAGCAGTTCCAACGCAGCCGCCGTTCAAAACACGAGATCCAATGATTGAACGCCATTGAAGGAGAACCGATATCTCACGTCCCGGTGCAAACAGCGGGGACAAATATGGGGAACAGCACCGCAGCAGAAGTGGTCCAAGAAGTCAGCCGCCGCACCTTTAAGTCCTTTAAGTTTAAGTCCTTTGTGTTGTTTTCTGGAATCCTACGCTAGCCAACCGCTGTACCACGCTAACTAGTCTTTTTTCTTCTCCGTGTCTTCAGGTTAAATTTGGGGAGCCTGCGGAACAAGACTCACAGGAACTCTTTGGTTGTATCTGTCAGTTTCTCCATGACTTCAAGAAAGTACACGCTGAATTTCAATAGCGTTATTGTGTGCCCCCCCAAGTAGTATATTTACTGCAAAACACGAAGAAAGAACCACCACCACGGCCAACACTAGACAAACTGACGGCATTGTACTGGATTCACCCGCGAGTCCTGCTGGAACTCAGGGCAGCTGCAAGGCAATCGTCTCAGTTTCTTTACAACTTGTTGCTTTACTATTTTACCTGTTTGAAAATATAAAAAAGCATAACAAATGAAGCCCTATTCAAATAAAACCTGAAATGCATAGCATGGCTATCTCATCGTCATGATTATGTATGAACTATGGCTTCGTTAGCGTTGTATGAGGACGGTTGTAAGAGAGGAGTTGTCCAAACCGCGTGTAGCGTACGCTACGTTCAGTCTACACCGATGACCCATGAGGGCTGTGCTTCTGTAGTCTTTTTTGCTCAGGAAGGTTCTTTGCTGAGTGAAATTGCCTGGAAGCATCTTAAGTGGCAGCCGTGAGAAGTAGCTGTTTGAATTCTCTTAAGTGCTGAGGAAAGGTGCCTCAATGCTTCCTTTCTTCTGTCCTTCCGCGTACCGGACCTTCCTTTACGAAAGGAAAGGAGATTTACATTTACATTTAGGGCATTTAGCAGACGCTTTTATCCAAAGCGACTTACAAAGAGTACATTTGTCATAAGAAGGTAAAACATTTCATTGCAGCTAATACAGGAGATAACGTTCCTCACGACAATCATTTCTAAAGTGATGCACCATCGAAAAAAGATCGGCATAACGATACATATAACAACACCGCAATTATTTTCATGTAATCACACTAACTGGGAGACATGCTGGTGAATATGCGCCGACGGGAGGGTGAACGTGTGCAAGAACGCCGTTCTCCTTCTGACAGCCGCTTTGTTCCACGTTTGTGACCGGGAACACGTTCCCTTACGTCTCCGCCCCGTTCTCTTAAGACGGAGGACGCCGCAACGCGGTACAGCCTAGAACCCGGACGTGCGTGCGCATATCAAGCAGGGATTAGGCGGGAAGCAGGTCCCGCTCATTACGATTGAATACAATAATAATATACACTGGTCCTGTGTGATTGCCGTGGTTTTGGGGGGGGCACTCGGATGACAAACACATTTGACCCGAATGTCGGGGTGACCTGCCGTTTAAAGTCGAACCCTACAAGAACGGAACCACAGGCATTGGTTGGAATAGGGCCGCCGCACCCATTTAGATGTTTCAAGTGGTTTTATGAAACGTTTGAGTTCTGAGTTTGAGGTCTATTTGATTCTGCAGCAAGTTTGTCCGTTTGAGGACTGCAGTGAGCCTGCTACCTTTTGTGTTCTCTCAACGTGAATCATGAAGTCATCTTGGGTACTTTCCAAGATTGCCTGCGCAACTTGCTTGAGTATAGGAGACTTTAACATGAGGCACAATCCAAGCCACCATCTTGGTGCTTTTTCACCATAATGATAAGAATGATAACAACGGGTTGCTTACTCAGGGATGTTTGGGTGTTTTGTTTGTGTGGTGTTGATTCATTGTATCGACAGCATTCAGGCAGTCCTGCCTTCACACTTGATTTCTCTAGAATTACCTTGTGTGATTTTTTTTTTTTAATGTGTGAGATGCAGTTTAATTTAGACTAATATTGTTGGTGTTAGTACCAGAAGAACAAATGTTCAAACGAATGTCACAACTTTAGAGTTGCTAACGCTTGTTGCGTGCAGATGAATTGCAGATGTTAATTACATCTGTATATTTTTATAAACTTAAGGAATCAATATTGTGTCATTTCAAAATAAATGCCATGGTGAACATTGCATTCCTTCTCTGTGAACTGCAATCTGTAAAAACTGAGATTTAGAGAAGAAATCTCTTATCGAGTGTCTTGTGCTCTAAAAACAGAAATCGTCCGAGGTTTGAAACTTGGCCTATATCCACCACGGGGAATTCAACAAATGACAATATGAATAGTGAAATATTAAAAGGCAGCACTTGGCCAATATTGCACACTTCCAAAGTCAACCGTCACACTCCACAGTCACCCACTGCCATCAGATGACTGGTGTAGGCTGTCAAGAGACTCTGCTACCATCAGATGACTGGTGTAGGCTGTCAAGAGACTCTGCTACCATCAGATGACTGGTGTAGGCTGTCAAGGGACTCTGCTGCCATCAAACGCCCCGCTAGAAATCCTTTCAACATCACTAGCAGTTGTCATGAGACCACGCATGCAAGAACCTTTGAGGTCTAAGGTCCAATCTCTCAAAGGTCTAATAAGTAAAGGATCAAATGTCCAATCGGTAAAAGGTCTAAGAGGTAAAAAGTCAAAGGTCTAATAGGTAAAAGGTCTAATGAGTAAAAGGTCAAAGGTCAAATAGGTGGTAGTTGTAAATATTGACCCCAGGTGGGTAATGAGCTTGCAGTAGACAACAATAGGACTTAGATATAATACAATGATTTGGACAATAACATTAACAGGCCAAGTGAGAAAGGACATGGAGGACATAACAACGAAATACATCAAAGAAAAATAAAAACAGTTACTTCAATGTCAAGTTGTTCCGTGTGCGTCAGCACATTGATCAAAGTTAAGTGATGTATCCAAGGTGCACTAGTAATAGGTTCTAGGAATATTATATATTCATAAAGGTCAAGGCCAGGTCTCTTCAGCATATCAATAGAACATATTTTTAATCTGTCAGTGTGTCATTTTATTTAATCCACATAATGAATATCCTGAGTTTATAAATGATCCCGACAGTGAATGATCAGATTCACAGAAGGAAGAAACGTACAGATATGGATATGTATACACACAGAAACAAATCTAGGTACAGATAAATTACTGTCAGGATCCCGGGGGAAATTGTTTATTACAGCTCAAGCTAAAAACATCAAAGTAAATAGAATAGAATAAAGACAACCACCAATATATACACAAAAATACAGCATAGAAATACATATTTATATTCCAGATCAAATATGTATCTAACCAACTACAGAATGTAATAAAATGTACTCATATTAAATAAAAAAGTACGCATGTAACTGACGCCAAGTAAAGTAAGTAAAGTGAAGTCTCAGGTATACAGCAGGCATATTGCATCTGGATGTTGTAAATACTAGAATGGTGGACACATCGACACGTGCAACAAGGATGTCAAGTAGCAGATGCCAACGAGACCCAAATCAACCTCGTCAGAAGGGAAACGGGATTCAACTCCCCTGGGACTTTTAAAAGACTCTCATAACTTTGAGAATCTTTATCGCTCTTGATGATTGGACCTCTCATACTCAAGAGTGCTCGTTAGGACAATTATCGGCAGTCCCCCCCCCCCCTGGCCTCTGAGCTGGCTGTCTCTGACTACCCCCTGTTGGTCTGATACTGTTTTCCTTTGACATGGACGCTGCAAAACTATTGAGTGACGGAGAAAAATATAATCCCCCACCATGTCCACGCTTTTAATTCACCCGTTTCCTACGAGGTGCGCTGATGCTGAAAAGGTTATTGTGCCAACCGCTGAACACTTACTTCTTTAATTACATATTTTAGAAAGAAACTTTTTTCTTTCCAAAACTCAAACCCAGGCACCAAAATGTGACAGTGGACATCTGGCATCTCCTAAGAGAAGGTTCTGAAGGCTCCACATCTCACATGTCTGTGCCCTACGTGCCACACCACGGTCTCAAATTTGAGAGTAAAATATATGCAGATGAAAAATATGGACTTCTCTTTCATCAATTCAAAAATAAGAACTGTGAAAAGTGAGCTCCCAGAGAACGCAGCAAACTGGTAGCTCTCGCTAAGCTTTCTTGTTATGTAAAGTAGCAGATGTTACCGTGACATTGAATAACACAATACAAATGGTGATGTACAGAACAAATACGAATAACGAATAGAAAACAGCTCAGCTGTATGAACATATTAGCACTTTTAAAGGATGAAGCCGGCACTTATTCCGTAGTCATTTAGAAACCTTAATTCCCACAAGCCACTAGGACTGATTGTTTGTGTTGGTTAGGGACAGACACGGGGGGAGAACGCAACTCTGAATGAAACACAAAATGTTTTCAATAAAGAGAGTGATAACCCAATCCTTCTAAAATGTTGACAACTTTTGCTGTTAAGCTCCTGTTTGCGTGTGTGTGTGTGTGTGTGGGTGTGTGTGTGTGTGTGTATGTGTGTGTGTGTGTGTGTGTGTGTGTGTGTGTGTGTGTGTGTGTGTGTGTCTGTATGTGTGTTCGTGTGTGCGTTTGTGTGTGTGTGTGTGTGTGCGTGCGCGCGCGTGCCTGCGTTTTGGATCGTGAGTGTGCGTGCGAGGGTGTGTGTGCGTTTTGGAGTGCGCGCGCGCGCGCGTGTGTGTGTGTGTGTGGGGGGGGGGGGGCAGAGTATATTTGGGAATAAGGCGGGTAATCCTGCCACCTTAAAAACATGACATCTCGTCTGCGCGGCGTTGCGCATGCTTGCTCACGTTCTGTCGGACTCTGCTGACCCTGATCTCACACCTTGATTCTTCTGAAATAATCGTGATCAAACCACACAGCCGATCATAGTTCACGCATGGTTCGTAAGAACATTCGTTTCGCATTCAATTATCCTTGTAGGCCTCATTAGGCTTCTTTAAACAGGTGAACCACCACCGCACCATGTCTGGCGACATGCGTAATGTGGAAGACAGGTGCACGCAGTTCGCAACAGATCAGAAGAACCTTCCATAAAACTGCTTTGGGGAGAAGGCTTTGTGATAACCCTGTACCCGTACATATTCGACCGAAAGCACTCATCAATGCCTTGCAATATAAATTGTTCTAAATAACAATATGTTGGAAATGTTAATGGCATAGACAGCTGTCTGCTTTCCGTCTATTGCTAGTTATTTGGGATTCGTTGTGTAAAATCCAAAGCATTTCCACATAAACTCCAAAAATGCCCCATTACTAAACCCAATAATAGAAGTTGGCGGCGTCAGACGCGTCTGTGGTGCTGATCAGCAGTGGACGGGGGACTTGGTGCGGAGACGCTGTGTTTGAAAATGGTGCCGTCACAGCTGGTAGTCCGGGCGAAAGCTCTCCTCGTCGTGATTTGTTGGACTCTGCTGTGTCAGTTTGTGAGTCCCCAAAATGACACGGAACCGATCGTCCTGGAGGGAAAATGCCTCGTGGTGTGCGACTCCAACCCGGCCATGGACTGGAAGGGCTTCACTTCTCCGCTCGGCATCTCGGTGCGCGCCGCCAACTCCAAGGTGGCGTTCTCTGCCGTCCGCAGCAACAACCACGAACCGTCGGAGATGAGCAACAAGACCCGAATTATATACTTCGACCAAGTAAGACTCAGACTATAAGTCAAGTTTTGTTCGTGTGCACTTGGTGTCTCCGGGCGTTCACGTGTAATTGCCGTTCGTTCCATTTAGACGAAGAACTGTCAAATCAATAGCCTACTGGGATATCTATATAGGGTTGACTGATGATTTAAGTAAAAAAAAAAAAAATATATATATATATATATATATATATTTATATATATGTGGGTCATCCGCATGTTATCGATCAAATTCGAGAGGGGTTATCATTAATCTGGCTGTTCGTTGCACACGTAGCCGCCGCGTGTTAAGGACTGGCCTTGGGTGCTGAGCATCCCGAACACGTCGCACGGCGCGTTGAAGCGCGCACGCAACGCATGCACATTGTAGTGGACGTGTTCACTGGACATGAACGTGTGGGAATGCCCGGTTCTTATCATGTCGGCAAACTTACAAGTGAATCATAATATGTGGCCAATACTTCATTCATCGCGTAAAAAAATTATAATAATCAACTGTTGAAGAATGCTCAGATGTCGTTTCGGGTGTCGTGGTTGCGGGTGTTTTGTAGCAATATGAGGTTGGAGAAAGGTCATTTTGAAGAAACGATGCATGTGGTGAAAGTGTTTTAGTGATCTTGTGGCATTTCCCACTGTGCGTCACGTCACGTCAAACGGGCTTACTGTTTGCACCTTGCTGACGCTCATATGATAAATTGGATGTATAGGTCGTGTGGGGGGAAGGATTGGACGATGAAACGCTGTAATGACTCATGATTGATTGAAAGGATCAATGCATAATGTATACATTCATTTGTTTTTCTTGATGACTAATATTCAGATGGACAAGGCGGGTTGGCGGCAGTGTGGGCTAGTGCTGGGATGATTGGTGGATTAATCACGGGACAATCGATTGATTATAATTGTACCGACTAGCATTGTTGTTGTGGGTAGAAAAACAAATAAATGCTGCTTATAGCTCGGGAAATATTGGGTTGCCTCTCTCTGTTTATGAGAATTCACAAAGGAGTAATCAGCTATTCTTGAAAAGCAGCCAGGAATAATTATCTAGTCTGCTTTTTAACATTTACGTCCGGTGTTGGACGCTGTGTGTGTGAGCTTGTGTGTTTGTCATTAGGGACGACTTTAGACATTCTCCACATAATTGAGAGGTTCGTTGAGACAATGGCCGCAGAATCCGTTTCATGCTGACTGCTGCTGGGCTCATGAGTGTCACAAACATGTATGTATGATATTTGTGTGTGTGTGTTATTCTTGCAGGTACTTGTGAATATTGGGAACTACTTCACGTTTGAATCTGTTTTCTTGTCACCAAGGAAAGGAATCTACAGTTTCAACTTTCACGTTATTAAGGTGTACCAGAGCCAAACCATACAGGTATACACACACACACACACACACACACACACACACACACACACACAAACAAACAAACAAACAAACAAACAAACAAAAACACACACAATCAATCAATCAATCAATCAATCAATCAATCAATCAATCAATCAATCAATCAATCAATCAATCAATCTCA